>CM059266.1:9163915-9193915 GCA_030347295.1 Setipinna tenuifilis
AAATTATTTTAAGCATCTTCGTGCTCATGTTATATAACATCATGAGCACGATTTACTAAAGTGTGGCCACGATTTATAAAATGTGCTGATGTTATTGAAAATTGTGGACAAAATACAGCTATCAATATTAATGCCAATGTTCAGTATCAATAGTCGGCTCAACCTATATTTGTCCTACATATGTATATGTATGTTTGCCACGGTCTGTCACTCGACATCATGACCTGTTTGCACATAGCAATATGAAAGAACCATATCTCACAGATGGACAAGCACCAACTAGCCTACCTGTAAAAGAGCTCTGTAAACAATGTTTCCACAGTTGCCGTAGAGATTTGTAATCGTGCGAGTAATTCCCCTCGGGGTTAAATGGTTAAGCTTTTTCTTGTTTGTTAAACACCGTTAGTCCAATAGAGTGTGGTGTCTCTCTGTAACATTACTGTTAATTGCTTTTGTAAAAGAGCGTAAAATGTGTTAAGCCTATGAGGTGGCGTTAGCACATTAGCAAGAGAGCACAGCTCTGCTGTGACGAGAAGGTGATGAAGATCAAGTAGATGTTAGTTTCATTAAGCATGTCTCAACAATTAAAAAAATACTGTATTATTGTGTATGTGTATGTGTCTGCTTGTGTGTGTATATGTCTGTTTGTGTCTGTGTGTGTGTGTGTGTGTGTGTGTGTGTGTGTGGAGACGGGGGGGAGAGGCATGTGAGAGAGAGAGAATGAGACAGGGAGAGAAAATGAGAGACAGAGCGAGAGAGAGAGAGAGAGAATGCTAATGTTTTCATGCCATCCTGCTGATCTGTCTGGCATCCTGTTTTCTCAGGGACAACATCCTGGTTCTGGACGTGTTCTTCGAGGCTCTTAATTACGAGACTATTGAGCAGAAGAAAGCCTACGAGGTGGCCGGCTTATTGGGTGGGTCACCACACACTCCACACATTATCCCCTCAGTTGATTATACTGTAACTATCGGCATTGTAATAATTGGTTGCTGTGATGTACTGTGTGTCTGACATGGTCCATCTGTGTCTTTCATTGAATAACAGGAGACATTGGGGGACAGATGGGGCTGTTCATTGGTGCAAGCATACTCACCATCCTGGAGCTCTTCGACTACGCTTATGAGGTGAACGCTCTGCTTTCCAAACCAACTTCCGCCTACAACCCAGTGTGCATACAGTACACGCGTGCACACACACACATACACACACACCAGACACACACACAGACACACACACACACACACAAATGCACCCATGCACACACACACAATAGAGAGCAGAACAAACAGCTATGGTAAGGTAACCTTTGTACCTAAAACCATTATGGTTATTACTGTATTATACTAGCACTACTATTACTAGCGCCGCTGCTAACACTAATATTAATATGAATACTTATACTAAAAATAACAATAATGATAGTAATACTACTACTACTACTAGTAGTAGTAGTTGTAGTAGTTGTAGTAGTAGTGGTTGCAGAAGTATTATGATGAAGGTGATAATGTTACAATTTTGTGATAGGTCTCGCCTGCTGTGCTAAGTAAAAGTATTACACAATCCCCAGGCAGAAACGCCAAGGCAGTTATAACATCAGCACAGCTGGAGGCAATATAATTTATCCTGACCTTTCCTGCACCTCCCTGGATCCCTATTCCGCAGCATGCCCCCCCCACCCCCATCCCCCACCCCCCGACCTGGACACAGCGCTCCAACATAAAGCTGTCATTCAGGGCCTCATTTGAAGTCGCATTAAAACTTTAATCCCCCTCACTTAAGCCCTAATGGCCATTTACAGTAAGATTTAATGGAGGAGAAATTGGGCAGCCGTCTCTCCCCTGCAACCCCTTCAGGGCCATAACCTAGATAAGCTGCGGCGCTAGAGTGCTAACATGGGAGCGTCGCTGTTTGAGTTTGACCGGGGCTGGCGTGGGGCTGGCGTGGGGCCGGGGCTGGCGTTTGGCGTGCGGTGTGGCTGGTCTTGCGTGGCTACCAATGGGCTGGAGAGACCCCCATTCGAGTGCCATTCGGGGGGCCATCCGCACGTGTCTATTGAGCACGGCTGGGCACTTATGTCAGATTTATGGCGGGCGATAACTACTGTAGTACTGGAGCAGGTCCTCATGTGGTGACTCTGGGGCTTGGTATGCGTGTGTGTAGGTGGTGAAGGAGAGACTGCTGGACCTCCTTAGCCGGGAGGAGGAGGAGGAGAGCCATGGAGAGGATGTGGTAAGTGTGTGTGTGTGTGTGTGTGTGTGCGTGTGTGTGTGTGTGTCTGTGTGTGTGTGTGTGTGAGTGTGTATGTGTGTGTGTGTGTTTGCTTTCTTTGCTTATGTGTATGCACATGTGTGTGTTTTTGCTTTGTTTGTGCGTGGGTGTGTGTGTGGCATATGTGTGTGTTTGTTTTTTCTTGTTTGTGCGTGTGCATGTGTGATTTTGTTTCTTCTTAGTGTGTGTGTGTGTATGTGTGTGTGTTTGTATGGCTTGTTATAAATAAGTGGTTGAAGTAATTTGTGTGTGAGTATGTGCGCAAAAGCCTGGAAGACACACACAAAAAAGCAGGGAAATTATAGCCAAGTTGTTTGTGCCTGAATAAAAAATTAGTTTAATAATCTCTGCATCTGTAAGTTGTTGTACACATCCTGTATTATACTATATAGCCATCATGTGTGTGTGTGTGTGTGTGTGTGTGTTTCATTGGTTTAATATTCTCTTTGGCATACTGCTCTTGCCTACTCTACTGTGTCTTATGTCCAATTTATGCTTTACGTCTCTGTAATGCATGTTGCATCCAGAGCACGTGTGACCCCGTGGTGAACCACTCGGAGACCATCAGCCACACAGTGAGCGTCCCTCTGCAGACCACGCTGGGCACGCTGGAGGAGATCGCCTGCTGAGCGCACCGCTCCTCCACAGCAGCAGGGGCCAGTCTACGCACGCACCCAGACAGACACTGCTCATCTCCCTCCTCCTCTGCCTCCTCCTCCTCCTGGGACCGGATGCTTGTAGAGCAAAGGAGAGAGAGAGATAGAGATAGACAGGCAGAATAAGAGAGAGACAGAGTGTGTGTAAAATACAGAAGAACAAGAGGAACATGTGGCGAGAGGAACATGACATAGTGAAGATGCTGGATGCCCAGGCCTCTCTGTTCCCTTCCTCTCAGACCCTCCCATCAGCTCTCTCTGACATGTGGGGCTTCGCTGAGCCTGCTGGGGGGGTTGCTGATGGTCCCTTGGAGATCTGCAGTGGTCGAGCGTTGCTGCACTTTCTCCACACACATTCACACACTTCACAAACCCAAACGTTTGGTGACATTCTCATAAAGCCTATGAAGACAGTGCCAAACCACCGTGTACAGAATATAAATATATATCTATATATAAACTACGGGCCATGAACTTATACCGACATACAGTGGATGCTAGGAGGAACAGAATCTGTACAGGACTCGATCTCACACTTCTCATTTCAAAGTCTACTGCCATAATTGTTATATATAGGGAGAAGCAACACAATGAAACTCTTTGTGGACTGTCAAAATTTGCATGTGTCAGTTCTTTGGATACAATGCAGTTTTACTTGTTCTGATTGCGCTCAGAGTGATGTAATGCTTAAATTTGTGTGTGTGTGTGTGTGTGTGTGTGTGTGTGTGTGTAAATAAGAGAGGGAGTGGGAAAAAGAAATAGAGAGACTGTATCTGTTTGTATGTAAGTGTGTCTTTGTATGTGTATGTGTGTGTGTGCGTGTGTGTGTCTGTCTGTCTGTCTGTCCGCCATATATTGTGCAATCGCTGGCTCCGGCCCCTTACTCTGACAGTCTTACAAGGCTTCTCACTCACCATCTTCACAACAGCAAAGGTCAGAGGTCATGTAGGCCCAGCGGCGGCCATTTTGTGAGGTACAGGAGAGAAGAGACACCATTTGCAGCGACATGTCCGCCCGACTCTATACAGCTGAGGCCAGCCATCTTGTCTACGACTGGAGATGTGTTGTGGCACATGGATTTATAAAGCAAAGCTTTAGTTGTCAGTGTAATTATGTGTGATGGTATTTATTTGCTGTTGATTCACACAATGCTTTGAGCCTGAACTTTTCTCTTTTTGTAGAGATATTATTTTCAATGAGCATTTTGTAAAAAAAAAAAAGGAAAAAAGTAGTTATGAATGTCAATGATGTGCTGTCATTTTACTGTATCAGTTGCCAAGGTACCTAACTGCTTCTGTATTTCAAGTGATGTGACATTTACAAGCAAGAAAAAAAAACTCTTACTTGTTTTCTGTGAGTGACATTAAAACGGGACTTGCCGGGTGTACGAGTGGTATGTTAAGGGAGCTGCCATTAAGGAGTAGCTGTACCGGGCAGCACTTAGGCTTCAGTGCACAGCAACGTGGGTCCCCTCTCCTCGCATAGCACCCACCCCCCCTCCCACACACCCCCCTCCTCCGATGGCATCCCCATGGCAACACTTGAAGGCTTTTTATTTGTCACTTATTTATGTTGTACAGTCATGCAGCCAAGCCTCTCCCATTCTCTACTATCACTCCCATGACAGGACCCGTCTTCTCAAAGCCACACAGAAGTACTGGATGTGAAAGTGATATGTGGGGGTGTTGGTGTTACAGCTCTTTTTATGTACTTGTGTGGAACTGTCAGAGGGGACCGTGGCCTTGGCAGAACCAGAAGGAGCAAGGATGATGATGATGATTATAATAATAATAAATAATAATAATAATAATAATAATAATAATTGTAAGTATAGGTTTAAGTGTAAGTATAATGAATACTATACCTAAATGACTGCTCATGGAAAAGACAGCAGGTGGATCTGTGAGCAGCTGGTGTATGTGTTGGTGCTGCATGGCTTTCAAGTGGGTCTGTCATCCGTCACCGTCTGGATGTTCTGGGACATAAAAGTGGCCCACTATAGTTAGGTGCACTGTCAAAACATTGTTTCTCTAGCCCAGATGCTCATAACTCAACAAGCTTGGAGAATGTGCAGGCATAGGGAAACACACACACACACACACACCAGATAGTATTGCGGGGGCGTAATCTTTACATAAAAAAATCTGCATTTTTGTTTTGTAGCAGTCACAAATTTCAAACATGCCTTCAAATTTCTCCTTTGAAGTGCATGTACAGTATGTGGTTTGCTTTAAGTATCGACTGGAGCTTGACTACATTGTGACCCTATGTTTTTTGTTTTTTTTGTCAGTGCCCCTCTTTGTTAAGTTATGTTATATTATGGTGTGCTGCCATACAAAATGGCGGAATATCGTGGGTGCTGTGTATGAGTTGTCTCTTTATTAGGAATTGGAACTAAGCAAAGAGGACTAACATAAATTAGTACCATTTGTCATATTAGCTAAGAATAAGGTGCTGTCGGGACGAGAGCTAATGTGAAATGAAACTATGAATAATCCTTTAATTAAAGGTGCTGTATTTAAAAATAGTTGGCAAGTAGGCTACTCATAATATGGTCTTGATATGTCAACAGAGCTGAAGGAAATATGTTAAATTGAAATATTGATCTCACTGACAACAATTGTACAGTCAGAATTTTCATTGGAAGACTTAATTTACAGCCCACAATTTTTTTTTTATTGTTTTGCCTCTTACTTCTGGAGGAACAAAAACCCTTTATAGCACTATTATGGCCCACAATCCTACACCCTCTATAGCACCTTTAAATGAAAACAAACAAACAAACAAACAAAAACCTTTCCAACAAAATGTGTACATTTGCATTAAATGGTGCATCACGGTATGCATTCAGCTTCGGCTGTCCTGTCCTGAGCCACACTGCCTTAACCAGGTGTAGATGAGGATATTATTAAACTGAAACCCATTGTTCCAAAGTATGCAAACATGTGTATGTATTGGCTCCAAGATTAACATTTTGTGTTAATTAACATTCTTTATGTATTCCGCCCTTTGGGGTGTATGTGTGTGTACTCGCATGCGTATGTGCATGTGTGTGTATGTGTGTGGGTGTGTGCGTGCGTGCGTGCATGTTTGCGTGTGTGTGTGTGTGTGTGTGTGTGTGTGTGTAAGTTACAGTCCTACAAAGAAGTGTTTTCTTGTTTACACCCCGATGAGCAAGGAATCAATCTCACCACATTACTGGGAGAGAGCCCCCTGCAGTGCCAATTAAAAGATGTCATAAAAGTGGAGTGCGGGGCAATTATTGGTACCCAGTATGGCGGAAAATGGTACCAGGCTGTTTGGCACATGCCAGCGTCACCAAGCAGCAGCATGGTGCTGATTAGCAGTCACAGAATGAGTCGTGTTTACTGTATGTGGCCTCCAGATTCCACACACGTACGTACGTACATGGCTTTCTTGTTAGCTTCAACACTCAGTCGTTTCAGTGGATGCAAACACAGATGCAAGCAGGCAACCCAAAAATAAGAAGTATGCTTATGCATTTTGACAGAGGACAGAGAACGCTGATTTGTCTGCTTGTCTGTTTGTCGCTTGTTTCTGTTGTTGTTGCAAAATTGAATGGCTTTCATTTGTTTTGTTTTGTTTTTTTTTCTTCGCCTAAAACATGCAACCATTTTATGATGCATACTGTACATTTTTCACTTACTTTCCACTTTAATATGTTTATTTGTTTGTTCTTCTTTAGGAAACTCAATGGTTTGATGCAATGGTTTTCATGAGCCTGGCATAGGATGCAGTATAAATAATACTGACAAACTGTCCAGTGATTTGGTTAGACATTATATTTGGAGCTCTTCCTCTGCCATGCTTCTCTTACCACCTGTGACCCCCTCCTCCTTTTCTCTGGCTGTTGATCTCAGCCATACATACTGCTGTGTTAATGTTCTGTCTCTCTCTTATCTTTCACATTATTTACCCGTTTCTTTTGTTGGTTTGTTTGTGTTTCTTTTTTTCTTCCTTTCCTGCCTTCGTTCATTCTTTCTTTCTTTCTTTCTTTCTTTCTTTCTTTCTTTTGTTCTTTCCTGCTTTCTTTCTTTCATTCTTTCTTTCTCACTGTCTTTTTCAGTGACTGCACTAAGGCCAGGCTGTGTCTGAGGTGTGTAGGCTTTGTTCCTTGTGGTTCCTCTTCCCTTGCAGATGGGCAGGCAGTGAGGAGGGGTGGGGGTGCTGAGGGTGGCTGTGTGGATGGATGGAAACAGCACTACTTACAGTGACTGACTGCAAAACTGCTTTTTCATGACATTATGCATCTGTGTTTTTAATGTGAATAAATCAAAGTATCTTTTTTCTTGCTGGTCTTCTTATGTGTTTTTTATTGCCCCTGTTTGGTTCACTGCACTAGGCTGTAACTCGATATTGTGCAAGTGGGTTTTAGGTGTGTGTGTGTGTGTGTGTGTTTGTGTGTGTGTGTGTGTGTGTGTGTGCAAGCTCATATGTGTATATGTGTCTGTATGCCTGAGTGTGGGGCATGCCAGTGTGTGCATAGGTATTGTGTGTGCGCGTGTGTGTGTACAAGTGTGTGTGTGTGTGTGTTTATGTTTGTTTGTGCTTGTGTGTGTGTGTGTTTATGTTTGTGCTTGTGTATGTGTGTGTGTGTGTGTTTATGTTTGTGCTTGTGTGTGTGTGTTTATGTTTGTGCTTGTGTGTGTGTGTCTGTGTGTGTGTCTGTGTGTGTGTGTGTGCATCATGTATGCTCAGCCATGATAAGAGAGCAACCTAGGTTATGACAAACGCACACAACCAGCGGAAAGACATGAGCTGAAAGCAATGTCTAAAACAATAGTGTAGTGGGTAGAGGGAGGGGGAGAGAGAGAGCGAGAGAAAGACAGACAGAGAGAGAAGAGAGAGAGACAGAAAGAGAGGATAAGCTTTGGCCACTGTGTTTCCAGCCTGGCAAGGAACCCCATACATCTAAAGTGGAGTGCTGGCGGCTGCAACACATCACATGTACACGCTTCGAAGCTTTAAGACATGCCTATGCATCGACATAATGCTAAAGGGACTCGTATGACTGCCACCTACATCTTCCTACATACATCACCATGAACATTCAGTCAAGTAAATCCTTCCTTTTTTGTGGGTGTTGGTACCAGTTATGCTATGATGGAACTGCAGTCTTACGTTGTGAAATAATACATCTACATTATAGCCCCTGAGCATATCTCAAACCTACAGTATGTGTGTAGATTGTTTGTTATAACAAACACATGATTGTTTGACCTTTATTTATCCAGAAATCTCCCATTGAGATATAATATCTCCTCTGAGTCCTGGTCGTTATGGTATTATTATGATCAAAACAAATTAATTTGCCTACTCTTTTTAAGAACAGATTAATATTTTAGGTGACATGTAAACATCATGTGACTATTCTGAGGGAGACTGCAACTGTGCATTTGAAACACATAAAGGTTTAGAAAAAAAAAAACACAAAAAATCTCAGCCCGAACCTAAGTCACTAACGTACTTATCTGTTGTTTGTGTACCATCCTGTCAATTCAGTTTTCAACTGAGTTCAAGTCAATTAGGAGTTTGAATACTTTTCATACTCTGAGAAGTTTAATGCAGCCACACAATGAACTGTACTCACCCTGTTAGCATTTTAAGCATGTACTTAGCAAAGTCACTGCCACTAATCACTGTGTTATAATTTCACTGCCTCAAGAGACCACATACCTCATCCCATTTTTTTTTTTTTTTTTTACCTTTTTGATAGGTGAGAAGCTCAGCCAATTAATTAACTCTCAATCAGACACATGGGTTTTAAACCCAGCCATGTGAGCTTCATAATATCCAACAGGCAGGCAAGGAATCCATTCTGGCTGATTAGAAATGTGTATTGAAATTGAATTAGTTTTTCAGCAAAACTTTTTTTCCACCCCCATATTATCCAAGAAACAGCTTTTCTTTGGAAATAATAATGTCCTGGGCAGTGAGCAGAGCTCTGTGCCTGGACTTGGCAATTAACTAGTCAATGCGGCATGGCCACCCAGTCGACGATGACCAGGTTAGGCTGCAACACTAATCCCGGGGGATCTGAGTCATTCTCAGTTGCTTCTCGCTCGTGTTTGTTACACTAAACAGGCTGACTGCTAATGAAATTGCCTCAGTTTTTTTTAACTGCCCCCCCCCCACACACACACACACACACCCACTCCCCCATTGTAGGAGTAATGAGGCCTGCAGAAATTGATGGTCATTTTTTTGGTTGTTTTCTTTTTCTTCTTTAAAAACAATTCTTTCTTTTCCAGCTGGTTGGACTAATGAACAATATCGCTAATGAAGACTGCCTCTTTCATTCACTCAAGTGTTGTAAAAGAGAACGCACTCCCCCACCCTTCACAGTAGGACCTTATTAAGACAACACATCTTCTCTGTATTTACTATTTACTCTTCTGTCTCCATGCAACCACAGCTTATGTTCCTCAAGCTTGCCACAGGCACCACACTGGCTCACGCATACAGCCTAGTAAACATGCAAGTTGAGTGCACGTTTTAGTTTTTCTTTCAGTGTGTTTAACTATTCAATTTTGACTTTAAAGAATGTTTGTTCCTTATTACATCAAGGACTTTTAACACTGTAAGCAATGCCGTCTTGTGTAGAGACAAGCCCTTGTACTTGTACACTTTTCTTATTGGAACATTAAACTAATCCAAAAGAGCATCATATACCTCTAGCACGAAGCCTGCCTAATGTCCGTTGACGCCCTTGGACGTTTGGTGTAGGGCTCACTGGTCCGTTTGTAGATGTTGGCCTGGCGGTGTAAAGCTGACTTGAATGGCTTTAAGACAGTGGTTCTTAACCTGGGTTCGATCGAACCCTAGGGGTTCGGTGAGTCGGTCTCAGGGGTTCGGTGGAGCCTCCGCTGCAGAGGTCAAGATACACATGACTCATCATGCACTGTGTTGGTTTTGTTATTTGAACAGGGTGATGTTAATGCACGGTTCATTTTGTGCACCAGTAAAAAAAAATCATATTTAATTTTTTACTAAAGAAGGGTTCGGTGAATGAGCATATGAAACTGGTGGGGTTCGGTACCTCCAACAAGGTTAAGAACCACTGCTTTAAGATGAACCTATAAGAAGTCGAATCTTGGTGTACACACGTAGCCTTGTCTTGTTTGGTCTGGTCTCGGCTACATTATTGTATCATTAACTTTAAATAGCCTATTGGCATGAAGGGGTAAAGTATTAAATTCGTATAATGCTTAATAGATAAAACTGTGCTGAGATTTGCTCCCTGGTGTTGCGAGGAAAGTTTGCCATGAGATCTTTGGTGCCCTCTAGAGATTGGTTGCGGAATTTCAGGGTTCTTTCCCCCAAAGCTGATCCCCCGAGCGTTTCAAATTCCCGTGGATACTTGGATGACACCTCCTTGCATCACTCCTTTCATGATCATACCAAAACCTGTGGGCAGCTTTAACATGGAACTGACTTGTAGAGCGGACCTATTGGCCTTTCCTCCCCATTAGTGGACATAGTTACTTTTGGAACGAAAGTGAATTTCTGCTAAGTTGGCTGGATGGTTTGGCGACACCATTTGCAAGTTCGTCTGGCAACGCAATTTGGAATAATCATCATCGACCAGTCTGAATTGTATTAGAAATGCTATTACTGCTGGGTCGCAGTATCAATCTTAGTCATCAGCCCATCCCGTCTTTTTGGGCAATGAAATATCACCGTCTCCTTGTCGCCCTGGACTCAACGTCCCTTTAGAAATTCAGTCCAGACGCTTACATAAATTAAGCAGCAAATCACATCAACAACGCTAAAAGACGCTAGTCAGACTTGACATTTATGGAACACGGAAGAGGCTGCTTTTGATCATTTGGGAGTAAGCCCGGAAAGTGGGCATTTAAATGTTATTAAGGGTGGCCTTTGAGGATATGATCGGTAATTCCTCATAATGATTCATAATACAATAAGCTGAAATTATCCCTCCTTCCACACTCCTCTCTCCTTCCTGTCCATGCCACCAAAGAAGCAGCAGACAAATGAGCAATTTAGTTCATGAGATGATAGTCTCCAGGAGGAGGAAGACAAATGCTTGTTTTCCATTTCCAGGACATAAAATGGCCAGAGAAAGTTAATCAGACTGTGTGTGTGTTTATGTCTCTCTTTCTCTCTGTCTCTGTCTCTCTCTCTATCTCTCTCTCTCTCTCTCTCTCTCTCTGTGTGTGTGTGTGTGTGTGTGTGTGTGTGTGTGTGTGTGTGTCATGCGCGTGCACGTGCGTGGGTTTGTTTGGCTCCTGTAGTCTTCTGACATTAAGATCAGCTCCCCAATATAAGGCAGTTTCTCAGCAGAGAAAGGCAGGCTAATTAGATTGCTTGGCCTCCATTCTAATTGTCTTTGCGGGGAGATGTCTCTGGAGCCTGGCAGGATGCACCAAAGTTAATTGCTAAAGAGTGGTGTGTGTGTGTGTGTGTGTGTGTGTTTGTGTGTGTGTGTGTGTGTCACGGGGAATTGTGCAGGTAGTAGTTTGGTGTGGGAAGTGTTATAGAGTGGGTGGTTGTGATCACAACTCTGAGATTTGACAGCCGCCTTCACAGCAAATCAGGAGCCAGCTTATTATTATTTCATTTTTGGAAAAACTATTAAAAATGGATGATGGAGGTACACCCTATCTTCCTCTCCTCTGTGTATGCTAGTCTTTGAAGACTACTCAGATACATGACAAGTACCTCATTTATTTGCCTATTCACAGAAATGCCTAAACACATATATACTGTACAGCACTTACCCTGCACTCATAATTATCTGGTGCGGTTACTAAACAATATAGAAGGATAATAGAATATAATGAAGATCTGCTGTATGTGTGTGACATGATGAGCAGGTATTTATTTTGACAAAAAAATATTTTATTTCTTTTCTTTTCTTTAGCTCACTTCTTTTAAGCTTCTCCTCTTAGTCATGTTAGCACTATGCATATGTTCAAATTGACCTCAGAGAAAGAAACTTGTTTAAATAAGTCTTATTGGTGTTGGTGTAAAAACACATTTCTGACTGTCTCTGATTCACATTCCAGATATAATGAAGTGGGTTGTTCCATTAGTTGTCTGTTGAATGTTTTTTTTCTACAAGCCAGCTAAATGTCTGTGAATTATTTTAAACAGCTAACATCCAGCTATTGACATTCAATATGAGGGCAACAGGAACGCACTGAGAATAATGAATCAGGTTGGGAAAGTGTGAGCTGCATTGGCATAGCCACTGCAAAAACAATCTATGTGTTTTGGACTATGCCCACCTGATTTTTTTTTTCGGGGCCCACACATTTTACGATTTCTGGCTATGGCCCTTCTGAGCTGGCAGGTAATCAAAGTTTTATCATAACCTGACAAACAAAACATGGAGCTGTGATTCTATTGTGTTCACACATGAATGAGTCATGGAGAATGCCTGAAGATGCTGTATCTGTGGGTGTATTGTTACACTGCTGGGTGGGTGTATTGTTACCCTGCTACAAACCCAGTTGGTTTGTAACTGCTATTGTGTAGGTGCCCAAGACCACAAAGTTTTCATGGACTTTCTGGTTAAATTAGATTTTTAAGAATTTATAAAAAATTCAAAGCTTGAACCATATGGGCTATGAAAGATATGCGAAGATGTCAATTAGCAGTGGATGATGCTGTTGCTAATTCTGTAATTCTGCAAAGCTGTCGCTTGATTTGTGTCCTGTAATTCGCTTTGGAGTGGAGTGTCTGCTAAGTGTAATGTAATGCAGTGATTGCACCGTTAATGTGCTTTCCTCATTTAAATTCCAGTTTCCCACAATCTTAAAGTCTGGTTCTGAAGCAACACATTTGCACACAGCTGTATCAAAGAAAAATACATCAGGAGAATTCATCACATTTATTTTATGTTCACTTGCATCTTCACAATGATATGTAAAGTAGACTTGAAATGTAGTTTATTTTGCATGACCATACGAAATGCTTCAGATCACAATGGAAGGCGATGGAGTCAGGTAGTTTTGTCCTCCCAGAAAGTTGTTCTCATTGTGGGTGTGTGTGGCCTCTCAAGTGTACATCAATCACCACATCATTCCTATTTTCCCATGATGCCCACACACAATGACCCGACCCGGATATGGAGGGTGACAGCAACTATGGCCGCCTTGATGTGAGGGTCACCATGGTCCTGTTCACCCTCCTGACTCTTCTTCTCCCAAAGGAGAGGTTTGGTGGGAATCAATCCATAGCCCTGTTGTGTGAGGTCACCAAATGCTATTGGTAGAAAAAGGACGAGAAAAATTTGACGCAACATAGACCGAATAATGAACTCGTAGCTAGCACTAACTGAATGGGGCATAGACACTAGCTTTCAGTTTCCTTTCCCTGTGCCCCATTCACTTAGTTTTACCTACCAGTTCAATATTTCGTCTGTTGTTAAAACAAATTTCCTCATGCTTTTTCCTACCAACAGCACTCTGTACACTCCAACAACGTGACTAGGGATTGATTTACACCGAAATTCTCCTTTAAATAACCACTTACACAAGCCCATGCTGTGTGCACAGCTCTAATGGGTCTACCACCCTTTTGGACCCACACAAACAGAAAAAAGTGCTGCATCACAATGTATTGGCATTCCCATTGGTTTCCTATTTGTTCAGACAGAGAAAGAGAGAGAGAGAGAGCAGGACATTCTGAAACAGAGGGAGAGATAAAGGGAAACAGAGAGAGAGAGAGAGGGAAAAAAACATAAGATGGTAGAGTGCTACAGGAACTGTTATTGGCACAGGAGACTTAGAATGTACAGTATGGACACTCGTGTTCACCTTTTTTCAGTTTTGCACTTTGATTGAAGTATTAAAGTTCATTAAACAAGGTGAATCAAACATTCCATATTTATGTACAATGACTTTTACTGAAATACATGATATGTGAAGGTTGTGTGCGTGTGTGTGTGTGTGTGCGTGTCTGTGTGTGTGTGTGTTTGTGTGTATGTGCGCACGCACGTGTGTATGTGTGTACACACTCTTGCCATTATCTCCTTGGTGTATGGAAGCTTGTTGATTGATTGGTGGCTACACTAACGCGTGACATTTTCTGCAGTGTGAGGTGTTTCTGCAATGCCCCTGCAATGCATCTCTCTCCTGGGGAAACACTCTGAGGTAAGGAAGCACTTTGTACTGTGTACTGTGCCATTGCAAACCCACTCCGAAACCAAGACACTGGATCGACAAGGATGTCAGACAGCTAAACTTAGACAGACATTCCACTGACGGTTAGGCCTTAATAATTAACTGACGCACAACACCTCTCGGCGAATAAAATTTGTTCTAGCCAGTCGGCGGGGGACCGCGTTCGGTTTCTATGTATGTCAAAGTGATGATTAGTGATATCTCAGTCTGGGTGCAGAGGAGACCGTGGGGGTGTTTGACAGACAGGTGTTATGGAAGCAGGTCAGTCCAGCGGAAATGAAGAATAGATATGTTTCTTTCTGGCAGTGGGCATAACAGGGATGGGGATGGGGATGGGAAAACAGCATTGATTGTTTGCTGCTTGGCTGCTTCTCTTGCTGAATGTAAACACTGAATCAGCTCCAAGCTAAATAAAAACAACAGAAAACAAAAAGGAAAACAAAAGGAAAACGATAACAAATGATATACTGAAGTAGACACGACAGGAGAGAGAGATTAGAGAAAGCGAAATAAATACATAAATGAGATGATATTGCGGTAATAAATTAAATTAAACTTTCCAAAATAATCTGTTATCCTCAGCAGCAAGACCTTTGCTGTGTGTGTGTGTATGTGTGTTTCTTTCTGTGTATGAATTTAATGGATGTGTCTGTGTATTCGAGTCACAAAAAGAACCTGTGTGTGTGTGTGTGTGTGTGTGTGTGTGTGTGTGTGTGTGTGTGTGTGTATTTGTGTTTCAGAGTTCTGCCTCCACTGATCTCCTCCTAATTTGTAAGCAGGGTTTGTCAGGAGGGGCTCCAGTCATCTGTTACTCCACCTTGAGCTTCCACCTCAGCCTCGGTGCTATTGCATTACTGAGCTTCAGACTCAGAGTCTGCTACCCAAGAGAGCCTCCATCTTCAGTTCCCCCCACCCCACCCCACCCACCCTCTTAGCTACAGTCCAGGGGAGCTCTCCACCAACCCCTCCACAGACCACCATGCGGGCAGGGTTACAGCCAGAGGGAGAAGGGTTTGTGTGGGATGAGAGACAAGCCAGAAGGTCAATGTGGAGGTCTGCCCCAGGGGTAGTGGGTGGGATAGAAAGAGAGAGAGAGAGGAGAGAGAGCGAGAGAGAGTGAGAGTGAGAGAGAGATGGACATACAGTACTCCTCCCCACTCAGAAAGGCCCATGCTGGGGGCTTCAGTGAGACGATGAGGGCCTGGGGGCATTCCTAGGACTTCACCCAGCTCAGAGGCACCCAGAAGGTCTCCCGCTCCAGCCTCTCCAGCATGCCCCGCAGCTCAGAGCAGGCGCTCGCTGAGTCCTCCTTCAGCAGGACGTGGTCCACCATATGCCCATACTGCTGGTCGATCTGCAGAGCCGACTGACGCATCTCCTGCATCTCCTCCTCCTGAGAATGAGAGAGAGGGAGAGAGAGAGAGAGGGACGGAAAGGAGGAGACGGAGAGGGAGAAAGAGAGACAGGGAAAGGGAGAGAGGGGGGGCAGGGACAGAGAGAGGGGGGGGGGGGAGAGAGGGAGAGAAAGAGAGAGAGAGACAGCGAGACAGAGAGAGAGATAAATACAGAGAGAGAGAGAGAGACAGGGAGAGGGAAAAGGAGACAGAGAGAGACAGAGAGAGAGAGAGAGAGAGAGAGAGAGAGAGACTTTAGCCTGTTTGGAGGCTACTATACAAGTCTCCTTTGCCCCAAAATGTCAGGTGAGCTTCAGGAGAAGTTGTTGTATTGTGTCACTGCTGCAAATAAGTTTGTCTCCAGATTCTGTGAGGATTTGTCAACCATTTGGCAGGTTTGTTAAATATTAATAATACTGGTTTTCAAAGGGGGTTAGGTTTTTTTTCTATGAAATAGGAGCTAAGAGACTAAGTTGAGCTCTAAAGTGGTGTGTCATTGTGTCTCAAATGGTACATTTGACAGTTTGTTAAAGTCACAGTTTTACAAAAACAAGACACTCTTGAATTATGAATGTGTGCAATTGTGTGAAAAAAAATATTGTTTTCCACACTGGCTGTTATAGTAGCAGTAGCAGTAGCAGTAGTAGTGCTATAAAGGTGACATTGGTCAGTCATTGGCCTTACCGTGACTCGCCCATGTTCGCCCCCTCCTGGTGAGGTAGCTGCACTGCGACGCCTCCTCCCCTCTGGAATTCTGGGCTTCACAAAAATCACATAGGGCTTGAACTCTGATGTGCGCAGTGTCTTTAAGGCCTGCAGACATGAAAAGAAAAATTGATTAGTTTTGGAAAAATGGAAAGTTTCTTTGACTTCTTTCACTAAAGAAGCCATCCCCACAGAACCACTTGGCAGTACACAAGCTAGCTGTTATGGCTAGATGAGCAGAGCAGGGTTCGGAAACTTGCCTCTGGCTGCACGTCCACCAGACACATCTTATTCTTGGCCTGAACCGAGCGGATGGCCTCGATACTGGTGCCGTACTGGTTCTCCTTGTACTCGCCGTACTCTATGAACCTAGAAACACACACAGCAGACAGACAGACAGACAGACAAAGGTGGGTGCCAACACCTTACTTGAATATCAAGTATCTGCAACAAGGACACATTTTTTGTGTGTCATGAGGGGTGAATAAAACTTTTAGAGCTTTTAAAACTTTTTAAAAAAGTACTGATTAGTGATACTCTTGTTTTAAGTACTTGGTAATCATTATAAAGAACATTCATTACCCATTTTGAAATTAAATCATGGCAGTGATTGTTGACGCCTTTTCACTGGAGTTTTATCACATCACATATGAACCATTATGATATAACCATGTCATACATATGTTTCGCTAGCTAGATGGTATTTGCATGTTCTGTTACCATTTTACTATTTCAGGAAACTGTCATGCTTTCAGAATTGGAAATGCAAACAATTTCAGGTGCTAATACACCTGATGTCTCCTAAGCATTGCGACAGATGTTAAGATGACAGACGTTAATGCTTCTTCACACGACACTACCTGCTACAGCTATAGCCTTGACAGCTGCCTATTAATTTACTGCTACCGAGAGAACATTCTTACCACAGCACCACTGTACATGCACTTCAAAGTTTACAGCCCGTAGACAAGTACAAAACCCCACAGTCAGTGCTCCTCAGCACACGGTAGTCCCATGTGTGACAGAACACTGCTTACTGTAATAGACAGCTGTCATAAGCAGACAAGGTCCCATGTGACTTCGACAATAAAGGGAGCAATGGCGCAGGGAGGAGTGGAAGGGAATTCTGTTACGACACAGCTCATAGACGACAATATACAGCAAATGGAGGCAGGCACCAGAGATAAAGTTAACCAAATAGGTCTTATTAAAAGAATGAAGGAAGATGGGTGTGTGTAATGTCCGTTACAAAAGATAAAAGAAAAAGCATTGTGCCTGCAAGAACAAGAGATTACGCAGCAGATGAATTGGTTGAACAGAAGAGCACTCAACACAGAGGCAGAAGAACCTGAACCTTAAGCCCACCCACCCACACACACACACCCACACACACACACACCCAGCCACCCAACCACACACACACACACACACATAACTGAGCTAATCAGGAGTGCTGCTAGAATTTTTTGCCCCTATAAAAAAATACAATTTTGCCCCCCCCTCCTTCTCAAACCCCATCATTACCATTGTCCTCAAATTGCCTCCTGTCAATGTTGGGCCCTTCAAATCATCATAATGTCTCCCCCCACTGGCAATGCCCCTAGAACTAATTACCCAATCGGGCCTGCGGTGCCGATGTCCTGGTGTTTCATGCCCTGAGGAGGACACGGGGGTGCCGTAATGAGGGGTTACTTAGCAATCCATCCTGGTAGCTTATTTGATTTGGGCTCCTCCTGACCTTGACAGAATGCCCTTGAGCAATTGAGTCATGGACCCAAGGATGTCCCCCTCGCATGGCAACATTTCACCATCAGGGTGTAAGTGTTTGTACGAAGAGGTTATTGTGGGGCATGAACCTGTGCAGTACCTAGAGTGCTCTTATGAGTGGAAACATGCTATATATAAAGGAAGAGGGGGAAAAAACAAACACCCAGAACATCGCACAACAGTGGAAAATACTATTCAACTACTGAAACAGCAATAGAGCTATCAGTAGGTTATCTTGTAAAGTGCTGCGATTGCTTTTAGGTAACAGGCTTTAGTCAAAGCAAGCCCTTCTGTGCCCCAGGGATTAAGGCACCCGCGTCCCAAGGGCAATTCGGAGAGGAGGCATTCGAGTGGGTGCGTGCTGTCTTGTGCTATTGTGAGCGCACAGCTTTTGATGGCTTTCCTATTGAGCCCTCACAGGCTGTGTGAGAGGAGAGACCCATTATCCCTGCAGCAGTATAGGTCCTGTGTGCTCTTTAGCGACAGACACCATGCTGAAGGCACAGGTGGAACAACAGACCAGAACGGGCTGCGTGATATATTTTTTGTATGGCAGCAGAAGTTGGGTAATGACGTTGTCTGAAAATACCATGGCTTTGTGGCTGACTGATGGCTTTGAGTGTCCTTTCTTTGTGTGCGCGCTGTGTTCAAAGCCGAAGTCATGGTCCAGTGCAAGTCTAAGCTGCCCACTATTTCATCTGTTTCATTGTTGTTGATCAAAGTGGTGGGCTGCCTGTGGAGCGTCCATTCCTTTTGAATTCACTGACACGCACAGGCAGGTCATTAGTCTCACACCACGCCACCAACACACTACAAAGTCGGCCACTTTGACGAGGGCAAGCGTGCCCATGTTAGTTGCTGTGTATATGAGGCAATGTGATTTTTTTTGCATGGTTGTCATGTCAGGCTCGTGACAGATAAAGTGTTCGAGTTAAGTGTGTCGCCAGATGAATCTGACAAAGAGCAATTCATCAACACCTTGACATGAAAGAGCATGCTGTCTGCCAATGTTAAAAAGCTGAGCGCTGAGCTGGAGAATAACTGTGAGATTGGGTGCTCAAAGAGAGACTCACTTGTTGTTCTGAGCATCGGCGTCAAACGCCTGTTTGGTCACAAAGTGGTACTCCACTCCCTCTTTCTCGTGACTCTTCTTGGGCCTGGTAGTGTCTGTGGGAGCAGGTACATGCTTTAGTTCAGTGTGTACATTTACTGGCCAAGGGACAGTGACATCAAATGTAAACAGACATGAAGAGATAAAACATGCAAACTGACTGAAAGGGTGAATGCGATATGGACAGAGGGGAGGAAGATAAGATGGATGTGACGTGGAGAGAGGAGAAGCAGAGTGGGCGGGTGAATAAGTAACAGAAAGAGGACAAAAACAGAGGATAAAAGATGTACAAAGGAGAAAAAAGGGTTGGGTGAAGTACTCTAAAAGAGAAGAGAGAAAGAATGAGTCTCAGAGAGTTGAGAAGAAGAGGGCATGAATGAGGTATAGAGATGAGTGAAAAAAAGGATGAATGAGACACAAAGGTAGAAAAGAACATGGATGAATATTGTGCAGGAAAAGAGGCTGGATGAGGTACAGAAATAGGAGAGATGGAGAGACTGAGTGAGATATGGAAAGAGCAAAAAAAAGGCTGGAGAGTGGACAAACAGAAAAAAATGAGCGGGATAATGATAGAGGAGAGAAAGGTTAAATGTGGTTCGGAGAGAGGAGCTGGACATACGTGGCACAGCCACAGCGTAGCGATGAGGGTTCTCTGCTATGACCCGCTGCTTCAGCTCGTTGATGCGAGCCCCCAGAGAACCTGTAGAGACCAGAGACAGTGCAGATTTAGTGTAGGCCCTTCTGTGCACTTTCACCACCACACATAATATACTGTAACAACAGAAGCATTAGCATGGCAGTCAATTGAATCCAAAGCTGATGCTAGCCCTAAAGACTTTTTTTTAATTCTGGGAGCCTCACCTCTAGTATTTGGCTGTCAAGATTTTTAGAGAGGGTCACCGCCCAGTAAGTTTTGCATGTGCCTTTGGGCGGGCCCTAATTAATCTTCCTGTGCACAATATTACAACCGCAGGGGCCTGACAAAACAGTTCCATGACTGGCCACTAGATGGCAGGAGTGCCATGTCAATATCCAGTGTTTCTCGCGCAACCTTATTTGCGCCACATGAAGCACACCATTTCATACATTGGCGCTATACTTGCCTATTAGCACCACCAGACGCGGTCTTTCATGAGGTCGGTGCTGGTAGCGGGTCACCTCTTCATAGGTAAGGAACTCTGTGTCGCTGCTGTCTGAGGCATTGGCGTCTCCTGACGAGCCTTGTCGGTCCTTCCGACTCAGACGGAAACTGCGCCGCAGGCCAGCTAGATGGAACACGATAGGGACAAAACAGTCATAAACACAAGGTCAAAATTCCCGTCAGTTTTTTTTTTTCATTAACAACGCTGAACTTGTCCTAGTGAGTGAGGAACAGATTATATTAAAATCGCATTGAGACAATTAAATACAGTTTTCGTGATTCTAAATGGACTGAGGTCTGACTTGAGCTCGATGTTTCATGAGCGTATAACCACACAAAATAGATTAGCCCATGTTTAATATCAAATTACATCTTAGGATCTTTTCATTTCCCTGGCAGCTAGCACAGCATGCATTCACACCCTGGCAAACAAAACAGCTCTTTGAATGTGATTAAATGTAGGGGTGACGCTCATTTCGTTTGCATCAAAAGTGATAAAGGCTTGTTTACAGATGCTAATCTTGTCTTATTACCTCAGCTGTTACATAAACCAGCGTGTGCTCGGTGTCGTCCATGCCCATGCGGTGAGTGAGTGTGAATGAAAACAATAATCTACGGCTATCTCGTGTCACGTGGTGAGGCTAATGTATTCCTGGAGGGATTGTACTGCGCTTATCAGTTGACATGCGAAGAATATACGGCTTTCACAGACTGTCAATGAGCTGCCAGACCATAAATGACTCGGAGATATCAATGGCTCTCTGTCTGTCTGTCTGGTGATGCTGGGCTCTGGCCTCAGTATGTAGATCCAGATAAGGTAATTGCTTGTGTACTGTGTGTGTGTGTGTGTGTGTGTGTGTGTGTGTGTGTTGTGTGTGGGTGTATGTATGTGTGCTTGTCCATGTGCAGGTTTGTGTCTCAGGCTGTGTGGTCGAATAGCTTGAAAAGCTGCAGCGGTAACGGTGAGTGTGCATGAATGAAGGAGGAGAGTGGCAGTGGGGCCAGTGGGGGGCTGTGTGAAGCGTATGAAGCCAGAGCCAAGCTGGACAGGTGCATGACAGTCACAGTGCCTCTCACCGTGGGGGAGACAGCGCATATGCATGCGGAGAGCCCTCGCCTGTGCTGGGCAAACAGTGTTCCCTGGTTACACATACAGTACGGAGTGACACCTCATCTCATCTAATCTAAATCTTCTAAAGTAAATGCACAAGTGTTAGAAATGTGGCACAACACCAAAGTAGTTTGAATGACTAGTTCCTTGTAATGTGCAAAAATAATCCTTTAAAACAATTTCAATGGCATATGATCAGGTTTTTTTTTTGATGTTTTGAAAGTTTTCCCACAATCAAGTTCATTGAGTTGTTTATCGGCAAGTGTTTTGGGTGATTCATAGCATTATACAAACATTTTGACGATGTATTAAGTATTATTTAGATGCTGAAAAGCATACTTTCATTAGGTCATATAGAGGCTGGACATATAGAGTCATGACTGGTGTCGTGTCACATCTCTGATCATCATAAGGGCTCTGATTCAGCAGGCACACACACAGTTCTGGGCCGGGCCCAGCCCACAACCCGTGTTAGTAGTAACAGTAGTGACAGTAACCTTCTGGTGACGAGCGGTGACTGTACCTGAGTAAAACTCCCAGGAAAAGACCTGACCACAGGAGGGCGCCACCGCTTTACACTTCGGAGAGACTATAACGCGCGTTAGACCACCACCACCACCATCACTCTCTCATCTCATCTCATCTCATCACTTCTGCGCACTCGCACTGCGCGCCACTGACTTCCACGCCCCCAGCAACTGTACAGGGATCAGTTCCTGTGCTGCTCACGTCACGACTGGACTTTGCCGACGGTGATGGGGCCAACAGTCGGAACTGACGTAAGTGCAGTTGCTCAGGACGATGAAAGTCGCGGTGGCTTCAGGCACATTTTTGTCACACCAGGCAACACAGCACCTCAGGCAGTGAGTGCACGAGCAAGACCGACGTGCTGACTGGGGGGTGCAGTGCATCCAGAAGCACAGAGGGTGGGGGTGGGGTGACAGGTGGGGGGTAGGTGGGGTGGGGAGGGGGTGTTAGGAGGGTGGCAGGGTCTTCACCTAGTGTTAGGGGTCAAGGTTCAAAGGTCAGGGTTCAAACAGCAGAGGGAGGAAAGGTAGGAGGATCTAAACACCAACAACTGCAATTTGTAATTTTGCTGGCATGACTGTACTTGAATCCCATTTTGTAAAATTTTGTGTTACAGTAGATGCCACTAACATATGAATAGTGACTGATTTAGTCCAGTGTTCAGATCACTCCACAGAGGTTAAGGGTGAGCTGAGGGCAGGCTTTAGGAACATTTTGGAGAGGGGGAAGACTTGGGAAGGGTTTAGGGATTACTGTGTGTTGCAGATGGGCATTTGAATTTTTAAGCCTATTCAAAGCAGGATATCTCCTCAGTGCAAACAGAACTCCCAATGCCCAAGGCGAGAGGCTTTAGAGATCTTCATACCGCCAGAGCTATATCTATAACAACTTACTTTCATTCCTAGCAAATATGTTTAGATAAGCATTTTTTTTTTTAAATGAAGGCCGAGATAACTGTCTCTATCCTCCCCTTGCTTGTCGGCTTACTTAAGAACTAATCTCAACAGTTTTGTTACAAATTGTAGTAAGACAGTTTGTGTAGGTCAGGGTTAAAAGTCTTCTCTACACGTGTCATGATTTTAAGTTGAACTTCCTCCATGCCTTTCACTGCTTCCTCCTCCTCCAATTCTTTTGTAAGTATTTTCCCTTAAGCAACCTGATTCATAATAGAATTATGGCTCATTGTAGCTCAAACACACGTACACACACACACACACACACACGTACACACCCATACACAAGCACACACACACATACACACACACGCATGCATGCAGCATGCGCGCACACACATAAACACTCATGCATGCTTGTACACATGCATGCACACATACACACACACACATCCACACAAATACACACACACACACACTCACAAACATACTTGCATGCATGCTTGCATACATGCATGCATGCATGCACACACACATATATACACACACAAACACGCACACACTCACAAACACACACGCACACACACACACACGCACAAATCAGTAGAGCTGTATCCCTATCCAGTAACCTGTCCCCTAGCAAAGTGGCCTTTTGACGGCCAAAACCTGTGCCACCCCACCAGGGGGCAGCATTGCACAGCCAGGCAGATCAAAAAACCAACATGGGATGCAGACAGGAGAGGAAGAGCCAGAGGAAGAGGAGGAGGAGGAGGAGAAGGAGGAGGAGCAGGAGGAGGAGCAGGAGGAGGAAGAGGAGGCATGCAGGCGCTCACCTATGTACTGTCCATTGAAATAGCCCTCACAGTCACAGTCCTCTGTAAGGGAAGCAAGCAGGGGAGAAGAGAGGGGTTGGTGAGCAGAGGGGAACAGACACTGCTGGGGGGAGACTGGGGTGGCGGGAGGAGGTCAGGAAGGAGGAGAGGGAGATAAAGGTCTCCAGGAAGGGAAGAAAGGGAAAGATTGAGGGGAGCAGGGGGGGTGGGGTGGGGGGTTGAGGAGGTGTGGAGTGACTGGCTGCTGGCTAGCTCTGGAACCAGGCAGGCACACGGGCGGGCAAGCAGGCAGGCAGGCGCACAGGTACGCGATGTGGCGAGACTGGGGTGTCAGGGCAGGGCAGGGCAGGGCAGGGCAGGGTGGGGGGACGGGCACACAAGCAGGCAGTGGGCTGGGCTGGAGTGGTGTAGTGGATCAGTGGAGAAGCCAGCGGGGCCCCCAACCACACAGTGGTAGGAGCCCAGGACCGGCCCCCCAATCAGGGCCCTGTGGAAGGGGCCAGAGCCGGCACACTCTGTCTGTCTGTGGACATCTTGAGAGAAATCTATCATGAAAGAGACACTGACACGCAGCTTTGTAAGGACATTAGTCTGGATACCAGTGAGAGAGGACATGGGGGAAAAGGCATTATGTTGCTTCAAAGGAAGTAAGCCTCTGCTGGTGAACTGATTGATATCATTGCATTATATTATTGTACACCTTCTTTACAGTAATAATGAGAAGCATCAAAGAAGGTTTGATGTTGATGCGAAATGGAATATTTGAGGGAGAAATAATAAAAAGAAAGAGAGACCTTGAAAAAGCAAAAAAGTATGTGGATGATTTATTAGCATTTTATTAGCATTTTTTGCCTGCAGCTGTAGTCTCTAGACCTGCACTCTCTCTCCTCTCTCTCTCTCTCTCTCTCTCTCTCTCTCTCTCTCTCTCTCTGTCTTTCTCTCTCTCTTTTACTCTTCCACTCTCTTTTTCTCTCTTTCACTTCCTCTCTCTCTTTCTCTCGCTCACTCCCCACTCTGTCTCTGTCACTCCTCCTCCTCCTCCTCTATCTCGCTTTCACACTAACACACTCACTGACCCACTCACTGACTCACTCACTCTCTCACACACACACGCACACACACACACACACACACACACACACACACACACATTTCAGGATTTAGCGTGCCCTCATTTCCAGCATGACTGTCAATATAAGGAATGTGGACGAGAACAGAAACAAAGCCTGGGCTATGTGTGTGTGTGTGTGTGTGTGTGTGTGTGTGTGTCTGGGTTTTGTGTGTGTGTGTGTGTGTGTGTGTGTGTGTGTGTGTGTGTGTGTGTACGAGAGAGAGACAGAGAGAGAAAGTACACGAGGCAGAAAAAGAGACAGAAAGTCAGTGAAAGACAGAGGGGAAGGGAAATTATGTGTGAGATAAAAAGAGAGAAAGAAAGAGAGACTCAGCAACAGAACAGGAGCACCACAGTCTCCCCACATCCATGGGTGATGCAACACCTACCTTTGTCACATCCCTGGTCATCTGGTGTAAGCAGTGTGGAGAAGAACAGATACATGTTGGACACATCAACTAGGTACATCAAATACACTAAATAGATAGATAGATAGATAGATAGATAGATAGATAGATAGATAGATAGATAGATAGATAGATAGATTGAGATAGAGAAAGAGATAGAGAGAGAGACACACAGCAGATAGATAGATAGATAGATAGATAGATAGATAGATAGATAGATAGATAGATAGATAGATAGATAGATAGATAGATAGATAGATAGAAGGACATAGAGAACCAGACAGCAATACAGATAGAGAGAGCAAGCTAGCTTGCTAGACAGATCTGTGTGGGGGAAGAGAGGATTTGATGAGGGCGGAGGTGAGGAGATGAGACACAGAAGGAGATTAACTGTGAGGGCCACCACCATGCTCTGACATATTGCTAAGCCATTGTTGTCGCTCTGCCACGCACCACTAATCGGATCGCCAATGGATTATGGACCACAGCGCAACAACACTCACTCTAAGCACACACCTGACCAACTACTTAGAACACACACATACACACACACACACACACATAAATACACACTTGCACACACACAAACAGGGACACAGCGATATACACACACACACACACACACCAAGACACAATCATAGAAGGACAAAAGCAATACTAACACTAACACACACCCACACCTATTAAATGCAAACTCAGTGCTATCTATCGAAATGTGCATCTGACAGGTAATCTACAGACCGCTGCTACATTACCTGTGCATCCCACTGGCAAGCATTAGAGCGAGAAGAGCTGAATTGAGCTGAAAGTAGCAACTAAGCAGAGGCTCTACTCTCTACTCTCTGCATCCCTACAGCCTCATCCATCTCCATAACGGTCAGCTGCTAATGCGTTAAGAGGCCGCCCCAGCCATGACTTAAGTGGCCAAAGGGACGGCCTCATATCCCCACTGGCCTCGGTCAATACTACACTACTGCGAGAGACGGATGAGAGAGGAATGAAAAGATGAAGGGAGGATGGAAAGAAAGAAGGGGGAAACTTACAGGCAGGCTTTTTAGGAGACTTTGGATTGTGAAGGGTGCCCATTTTCATTCTGTAGGCCAGCCGCCTGATGAAGAGAGAGAGGGACACAAAGAGCTGAGAGAAAGGGAAATGGAAAGTAGGACAGCCAGCACCAACACCAGTTAGAGACATGCATACCTGTAGCCCCTTCCTAAAACCATAGCAACACCATCACCAGCAACCATCACCATCTCTAACATTATTGGCCAGTTAAAGAACTGTGCTTTGGTGGCACAGTGAGTTGCTTTGGGCGTTGGGTCTGTGCGGGTGAGTGTGGACATAGAGAAAACATGTGAAAATGATAACTTGTGTGTTGTGTGTTGTGCTGTGGGTGTATGTTCATGCTAAAGACTTGTATGGGCCTTTAGCTGTCCCCCGGGGAACCTTTAGTAAAAGTAACATATGGACAACACTGGCAGCAAGGGGAGTATGGAACATTGCTGCCAAACAATTGCAATCCAAATCTCTTACAGAAACACATACACACTTTTATGTTTGTCTTATTTGTCTGTTTCTCCCCCTCTGTGGCACATACACACAACAAAGCAGAATGGCTTAATATTCTCAGAATATTATACTGTCATACTTACACACACACACACACACACACACACACACACACACGCACGCACGCACGCACACACACACACACACACACACACACACACACACAAACACAAACACAAACACACACACACACACACACACACGCACACACACAAATCCACCCACAGAGATGGAAGCGGATGTCAAAGCGGGCCGTTCTGCCGCAGTCACAGAGCTACAGTAGCCCATACTCTCATTGCAGCAGTCAAAGCTGCACTAAATCAACTGCATTCAGCCCACTACACCCATAGCTCTATGGTCAAGCACTGAGATTGTACTGAATGGGAATATCTAAATGCTACAGATAGAATAGGCAAGACAAAGACAGAGACAGAGTAGGTTTAGAACAGAAGTTCGTAATCAGTGTTTATGAAAAGGTTTGGGGGTACTGTAACTGTTTTGGTTTTCTAGGCTGGGGATAATGTTGACTATACCACTGCTCCACCCCCAGGAAAAGAAGATAAAAACTCATATAATGTCAAATCCTGTGACAGTGAAGTATACCATCACATGATTGGTTAAAGCCAGAGACCCAGAGGAGACCCAGGCTGAAACAGCTCAACTGGTCGCTTGTCACTGACGCATATCAACACCACAGCACACCAGCTCCGCTCACCTCTCCTGGAACTGTTTGGAGGGCACCAGACCAGCACGAAGCCCGCTGTCGCCCACCTTCTTGGCCTGCCACCAGGTCTGGTCGTCCTGGCTCACCACCTGCAGCACATCCCCACGCTGGAAGGGCAGGCCGGCCTCTTGGCAGGGGGTAGCCTTGTCCTCTGCAGGGTTGTAGTCAAACAGCGCCCTTACGTACACCTGTGCACACAAAGACAGACAGGAAGGCCCCATCCCCACCCCGCCCACCGCAAAGCATGAGCAATGGAGGAAGACTGTATGTCAGAACTGCACTGACTCTCCTTTCTCTATGTAGAGTTAGTACATCTACCACATGCTGACACACTGACACACTGATGATGTCCTAGTGCCAAAATATGTCCATTTGTGGACATGGTCAAAAAAATTATACCGAAAAAGAGAAGGAGAGTGCGATTTTTTAAAGTTTCACACTTGATTTGGTTTTTGACTCTCATGCGAACAAACGACCTTATCTCAGGAGTAGAGTGTGCCTGTTGTTCTTAACAGTACATATTCCACACCATAATGATCATTGCCTAAACATCAAGTAAATGGTAGAATGAAATGTGTAGTTGATTGGGTGATGTGTGATCTGTTGTTGGTAAATAGTTTTTATAAAGTGTCCAGTTCACCTTAGCATTGCTTTATATCTGAAGTCTCCCATTTTTATGCAGATATTAATGTGAATGTTCAGAAAGAAAAAAAAACAACTATAATATCATCGCTGACCAAAACATGTCCTTGTCTAACCCCCATAGAATGATTTACTGCCTATTTCAGGTTTGACACGGCATAGGACACAAGGTATTGTTTGCATTGACAATGTCCCTCTTGCTGTTCTCAATTCTGCTATGCTCCCTCTGTAACTGTGTGCTTTGGTTACCATGGTGGTAGCTCACCTTGCTCTCTCTAAGCCTGTCCTCCTCTTTGATGCCAGGGATGATCTTCAGTGTGATGGAGCCCTGTGACTGGGACTGGGGGGGTCGAAATAAGGTAAAAAAGAAAGATCGGCATAAGAGGCAAAAAAATGGGAAAGAGGAAGAATGACAATAAAGGGATAAAGTAGATAAAAGACTTTAAAAAGGTGACATTGATGTAACAAAACATTGCTTGTATTGTAATTTGTTCTTTTTTACAGCAATAACCACAGTCAATGGCAAGGTAAGAATATAAAGAGTTAGGCTGGCACTCTGCTACATACCAGTAACTGGCTGATCTCATCGGGTCGCTTGTGGATGATGGAGACACCATTTACCTCCCTCAGCTCATCTCCCACGTGGACCAAACCTGCACAGCCAGAGACATGGGCGTTACGTGTGTGTGTGTGTGTGTGTGTGTGTGTGTGTGTGTGTGTGTGTGCGTGTGTGTGTGTGGGGGGGGTGTACATATAGATATGTATATCAGGTAGCAAGATATAATATGGGAGTTGACCTATGCTTTAAATCAATGAAATATTCACACACACACACACACACACACACACACACACACACATACACACACCCACACACACACATGCACACATGCCAGAAAACATCTAAAGCATCCAACAAGGTTAATAATGCAAAATGCTCAAACAAAATGAGCCTTATCCCTCTGTCTCCCAGGTCCGTTGCTATGGCAACGAGAGTGTCCGGCTCTTTCGCGAGTCTGTGTGATCTTTGATTGGCTCTCGTGGGATATGCGCAGCCCCGCCCCCCCACAGGGCAACAGTGTTTCATGTGTCACTCATTATGACACATCACACCATAACACACCAAATGTGTCCTGAAAGCTCATTATTTTCACCACACTAGACAGCAACAGTAGGACTCCAAGCCGAACTAACTTCAACCAACTATAAAGGCCTAATGAGAGCACTGTGGTATGCCGCTCATTTTAACGAAGCTTCTGCATAATGATGGCACCCCAGCATTGAGAATAAAGAAATAAACTGAATATTTTCACAACCTACACAGTCATGTCAAGAGGGTTTTAAATGTGTCAGCCTATGTGCTCTCAGTACAGTAGCAACCAAAAAGCCTGTTAACAATGCAGTGATTTCAGTGTGTCTCCATATAATGGAAAATCTAAAACCTGATGTTTATAAAACCACACATTTGTGACAAAGATACAGAAAGCGATATTCTAGCAATAATGTTAGTTCCAGTCACAATGTTTCAAATATAAAAAATATGTAGCTTTGTTATGAGGCTGATACACCATTACACCAAAGCTGTTTTGTTTTTTTCTATTGCAGGTGCATGTCTGTGGATTGTATTTTGTTCTAGACATTCTTACCATTGTAAGAATAAAAATGCTGTCTGTGGAAACTAATGGCTACAGATAGCAGGTGGAATGGAAATAGCTTGGGTGGAGATTGAGAAGGATGCCTGTGAGACGAGAGAGAGAGAGAGAGAGGGAGAGAGAGAGAGAGAGGAAGGCTTGGTGTCTCACCACTCCTGTCAGCGGCCCCGCCCCTCATTATCCGCGCCACCATGACGGCGCCTGTGGACTCATCCCGCCGAATCGTCGCACCCTGAGACACCGAAGGTCAAAGGTGAAAGGTGAAAAGTCAGGTGTGTCAACAGGAGCTACAGTACCACAACATGCCGATTTCC
>CM059266.1:9198915-9218915 GCA_030347295.1 Setipinna tenuifilis
GGGGTGCTGAGTAGTTTCACGGGGGTGCCTTGGCACCCCTAAAAATGGTCTAGATTCGCCCCTGGCACTGACACTTGTGCCCTTAGGAGGAGTACGTTTGGAAGAACACATTCAAGCTTTCCTGACGACAAACCTTATTCTAACATTCTAACTACTGTTTGGGAGAACGCTTATCATTTGTAGGCTTATCCTGTCTTTTACTCCTAGCTTTAGCCTACTACTGTTGTCATGAGAATGTCACCAATTTCACTGCATGTCCTACTACACCCAGTATGTCTATGCATGCGACAATAAACCATCCTTGTATCCTTGTATCCTTATATGACCATAACTAATAAGTCCCTGAGATCAGTGCTGTTGATCACTGAGTTCCCCCACCTCCAAAACAAGGCTAAACAAGGCTTTGCAATAGGATGCAAAAGACTGACACGGGTAGGCTACACACATGCAGAAACACATACAGACATACCCACATGCACACACACAAACACATGCAAGCACACACCCACACACACACACACACAAACACATATGCACACTCCCACACACATACTAGCACCAACACAGGCGCACACGCACATACACACACACACAAAGATAAGGAGTGGACACAAACATACACACCACACACAAACCCATTAAGAAACATAACACCCACAGCTTGTAGCCTTCAGATTGCAATTCAGACAGCATGGGCCTGTGTGCCCAGAGAGAGCCGCAGGCAGCGAAGCGGAGAGGGCAGAGAGAAAATAAAACGTGTGTGATTGCACCAGGAGGGACCCGATTGCATGCCAGCAAGATAGAAGAGCCCCGCCACCAGCGGAAGAGTGGACTGGGTGCCAGAGAACATATTTAGATCACAATAGGTAGCAGAGAAAGATACAGCACAGAGAAATAAATAGAAAAATGCAGACAAAAATGCAGAGGATTGACAGCACAATGAACAAAAAGAGAGAGAGTGAGAGAGAGAGAGAGGGAGGGAGAGGTGGGAGAGAATGGGAGCATATGACAGAAAAAGACATAGAGAAGGAGTAAAGATAAAATAATGAGGAGATGAGAGCAAAGGAGACGGGGAGAAGCGGGGCTCCCATGGGAGAGAGGCGAGGCCGGGCCTCTGAGGATGCTCACTGTCTGTGTTTGCGTCTCGAGTCGTAAACAGACAGACGGCTCTGACAGCAGACCGCCTCATCCAAACAGCAGGCCACTTTGAGATGGCTTTCTGCTGCATGGGACTTGTCAGAGTTTCTAGAACAAAGACCTATTTTGCACAGTTTCTTATTCGAGCTTTCTGGAAAAAGAATGTTTTTTTTATTATTTGTTTCTTTTGTTTTGTGGTGTTGTGAGCTTGACTGCTGGTGTGCTACATCAATCAGCCATCCCATGATAACCTGGTTCTGCCGTATTGCCCGTTCTGCTGCTAAGTTCTGCCGTATTGTAGTTATTGTATACATGCAGGAGCTGAAAGACGCATCACCAAGTGTGTCTTTTCCTCCAAGCTTAAAGGAAATGATAATTACATGAAGGTGACATGGTGGAAGAATTAGGATAGCTGCCAAGAAGAAGACAAACAGATTTAAAAATCCTCTTTCTGTTGCCAATTCCTGGGAGGATTAAAATGTGGTCCTATGGAAACTAAGATGTCAATGAAGGGAAAACAGCACCATGCTTATCATTCCTGGGCCAGCTGTAATGCCCAAATAATCACATTCAAACATAATACATAAATATAGCCGCAAGCGGCGATGACGGGCCCTCGCACCTGCGGTGTAGGGATGTGGCATGCCGCCTCTCTCAAATGTATCCTCTATGTCACAAATGCATTTATTGTAGAGATCTGATATGTGAATGGTAAATCATAGGAGCTTTATATTGTCTACTGGGAGCATGTGTATGTAGAGAAACTGTTCTTTAGAAAAAAGGTGTAGTGCAATTATCTTTGTGTTTGCATGTGTGTGTGTGTTAAAGGGATTTTTTTGTGTTGTGTGGGTGTGAGAGTGTGTGTCTGTGCCTGTCTGAGGTTTGTGTATGTGTGTGTCATCTCCAGATGGTAGTACAAGAACAGGAACGGAAGGAGGGCGACAAGAGTACAATGCCATATGAGGATGGCTGTGTGAAACACCAGAAGTGTATGGGGGTGTTGATAGTAGTGGATCATAGGAGAATATTGCTATAAAGTTTTCATTCAGTTCATGTGTTTGCTTAATATTGTGTAATAAAAGTGTGTATTTTGTATAAGGTAGTGGCATTGGTGAGAGTGATAAAGGAAGGATCCCATTGTTCAGAGTGGGATAGTTCATATGGAAGGCAAAGGCATCTTGTTGAATATAGTTGAGCAATGTATAACCGGAGGGGTGGGTGTGGGTGGGATAGGTGGTATGAGAAGAAGCATAAGTTTTACCTGTATGAATGTGGAAATGTAGTTAAAGGGATAATGTATCAGAAGTATGTGCGTGAGAATAAGCAGGTACAATAATGCAACATTTTTTGAGGTTTGCACTAAAGCAATGTTCACGAACTCTCTCTGCATGATATGCTTGTAGATTCAATACCGGAGTTCATTGCAAAACCTAAACATAAGATTCCCGCCAACACTCGCGCTATTGTTACACATATGAAGTGCAAAAAGACTTCAAGGGTGGCATATTTTAAAAGTAGATATTCTGAAAGAATAAATATACACTGTTTGTGAGGAGGCTGATATTTTACTCTGTATCGTAAGCCAATGGAACAAAACATATATATCATTGCAGTTACAATCATCAAAAGCTCAGTATTAAAATCAGCACAGCAGAATTGTTACAAAACCATCTTGAACCAGGCTAATGGTAACAGCAATAAATACCATCGGCTATATTAAGCCTAAAAGAAACACCAATATGTTATATTCTATCATCTTGAATTCATAAAAACACACCGTCAATATCGGAACACCTCTACGTTACATTAGGCTCCCCCATTCATTCATTCCTGTTTACATGTGACGTCACTAGCCATGAACTACTCTGTTGCCTTGGCAACGATAAACTATGTAAGTTGCTGATCAGCCGTTCGTTCAGTCTGTCAGACGTCGTTAAGAGAGAAGGATCGCACAGAGGATATACAAACTGTAAAATACACATTCATTCAATAGTCAAACATTAACACACATCGGTGGGGAGTCAGACAAAAGTTAATTCTCAAAGTCTCCCACACACTCGTGAAAGTAGGCTATGACTGGAGGAGCTAGCAGGGAGCTAGCCACAGTAGCGACAGAAAGCTATATTGTCAACATTTAAACGATCGCTAAGTTGCAAAATGGCATCTAATGGGATTTCCACTTGAACACGTTAAAGTTTTTAACAGATTAGGTAGGCTTCCTTACATGGTCAGAAACTCACCTGAAAATACTCGATGAGCAGCTTTTAGGAACAGTAATACGGGAGTGGTTTTGTACATTTAACGAACACTCTCTGCATGCATGATGCTTTAGATTTAATACCGGAGTTAGCCTACCGCGCCACCCTGTGTCATGTACGTTGATTGTTTATTCACTGCCAGTACAAAAAAGCGAAGGCATTTTTCCACCCCTTCCGTAAAGTTGTGATAAACTCTGTCTCTTTGGACAACAGTCACTCTTTCCCACCTCAGGTCTATAAATTACTCAATTTTGTGGCATGTGCGCCTCAATTTTTCCCACTGGCTTGTTGACAAGACTGAACGAGTTTGCATTTTTTTTTTAACTCGAGTGGTCGACAGAAGAATACCGATTGAAGCCAATATATTGAGGATACTCCGAAGAAGAAATCGTCTTCCTAACATACAAGCATCACCATTATTATATCTACAAAGGCATTTCAGTTTCTATGTTCATGTAGTTACTTCAGATGTGTTATGACAAGGTCAATATTGATAGCTTTCCAACGTTTGTTTCATGCAATTGTAGGCAAATGGTCATATTTTTCAAACAGTCGGTAGGCTACAACTAACCCGTTAAACAAATGCTGTACGGACATCAGTTAAAGGAAAACTATTCCACAATGACGAACGGTTTCATATGAAAAATATGAAATAAACCCGAATATATTGTAAAGTTACAAGGAAATAGTTCATTATTATACCACTGCTTGCTGGAATTTCCCATTGTGAAGTGCTGTTTAAATAATGTTGAAGTTTTTTTCCCCACATGTCCACCGTAATAAAAATGTCACTCTGAACTTGTGAGAGAGGGGGGAAATGTAATTTGGCTGTATTATGTTTTACTCGTTCATTGCACTTCGTTCTAAATGACAGCTAGCCCATTTAGACAGAAGAGTTGACATTACGTGTAGGCTAATTGTGCTATAGGTTTCAATAGGATTGAAGGTGGAGAAAATAGACTCGTTTCTAACGTGGTCTGTGAGCGACAAACATCGTCTGTGAGTGAACGGATCTGTTAACATGCATACAACTCACCGGACAAACATCGGACAGAAACCGGCCCCGCAGAATGAAATTATCCATCTCCGAAACAGTACAAATAAAACAGAACTTATAACATTGTGGCTACTATCCTAGCTAGCAAGCAAAGCTCTATGCTCACTTCGTGAGGGCTAATATGGTAGCAAGGAAGCTAACTTTCAGTCAGCTGTAACACGCTACATCACAGCCCTTCTATGCTCGCTTCGTTTATTTCTTTCACTAAGTGAAGCAATATTTCGTAGTTTACTAATAACATATAGTAAAAATATCATGGCAGGACTTTGAAATATCAGAATGTAGCTAAGCCTTAAGCCAGTATCACATTAATGAAAGAAAATGGCGCCCTGTTGCTGCTGAGCTGCTGCTGAACTGGGGGACCCAATAGCTGCCCGCGCCCTTGCCTGACTTTGACGCACTATGGAACACACCTGTTGATTGATGCCAATTTATTAAAAGATGACAAATATTGGCTTCACAGCCCTTCAAAATTTAACATCTGTACCACTTTCACACCATGTATACCAAATCTCACATACATGTAATGTACCGTGTAGCTTCACAACATCTTAAAACAAGTCATTCTGCTACCAGATGGAGGCGCTATGCCTGACTGCCATTTCACTCACACAGATATGTTCATAGTAATGACAGACATTAACCTGTCAAGTTTTATTCTTGTCAAACACTGCATAATGAATTGGTGATACATTTCCTGTGTATCTGGATACTTATAATGTGATACTTAAATTCATCAAACCGTTGTTTCGTCATCTTACAACATATCAAAAATCTCTTCGCAATTTAACATCTACAACATGTTGACATCATGTATACCAAAACTGACACAAATCTGATGTACGGTTTAGGACAAGTACGTTAAATTCCATTGTATGTCAAATTGCACAATAGTCCAAATATCTCACTTCCTGTTGGGTGTGGCCATGCCATTGTATTGACCTTTTTTGTTCGTCTTAGTGAGATGAACCCACCTACCAAATTTCGTGTATGTAGCTGAAAGTGTATGGCAACCATGAACCTCTGTAACAACAGGGGGCGCTGCAGTGTCCCTGGGCAACGCCAGGGCTTGGGTATTTTTCTCTGAGTAGCGGGGGGAATTTCTGACGTGTGTGCCAAATTTCATGAGTTTTCGTGCATGGGAACCGCCTCAAAAAAGGGCAAACGGCGCGGGAGGAAAAGAAGAATAATAATAAATATAGCCGCAAGCGGCGATGACGGGCCCTCGCACCTGCGGTGCAGGGACATGGCATGCCGCCCCTCTCAAATGTGTCCTCTATGTCACAAATGCATTTATTGTAGAGATCTGATATGTGAATGCTAAATCATAGGAGCTTTATATTGTCTACTGGGAGTACGTGTATGTAGAGAAAATGTTCTTTAGAAAAAAGGTGTAGTGCAATTATCTTTGTGTTTGCGTGTGTGTGTGTTAAAGGGAATTTTTTTGTGTTTGTGTGGGTGTGAGAGTGTGTGTCTGTGTCTGTCTGAGGTTTGTGTATGTGTGTGTCATCTCCAGATGGTAGTACAAGAACAGGAACGGAAGGAGGGCGACAAGAGTACAATGGCATATGAGGATGGTTGCGTGAAACACCAGAAGTGTATGGGGGTGTTGATAGTAGTGGATCATAGGAGAATATTGTTATAAAGTTTTCATTCAGTTTATGTGTTTGCTTAATATTGTGTAATAAAAGTGTGTATTTTGTATAAGGCAATGGCTTTGGTGAGAGTGATAAAGGAAAGATCACATTGTTCAGAGTGGGATAGTTCATATGGAAGGCAAAGGCATCTTGTTGAATATAGTTGAGCAATGTATGACCGGAGGGGGAGGTGGGGGTTTGTGGGATAGGTGGTATGAGAAGAAGCATAAGTTTTACCTGTATGAATGTGGAAATGTAGTTAAAGGGATAATGTATCAGAAGTACGTGCGTGATCTAAACATAAGATTCCCACCAACACTCACGCTATTGTTACACATATAAGTGCAAAAAGACTTCAAGGGTGACACATTTTAAAAGTAGATATTCTGAAAGAAGTAGGCTGATATTTTACTCTGTATCGTAAGCCAACTGAACAAAACACATATCATTGCAGTTACAATCATCAAAAGCTCAGTATTAAAATCACAGCACGGCAGAATTGTTACAAAACCATCTTGAACCAGGCTAATGGTAACAGCAATAAATACCGTCGGCTATATTAAGCATAAAAGACACACCAATATGTTATATTCTATCATCTTGAATTTATAAAAACACACCGTCAATATCAGATGACCAAGAACACCTCCAACTACGTAGGCTCCCCCATTCATTCATTCTTGTTTACATGTGATGTCACTAGCCATGAACTACTCTGTTGCCTTGGCAACGATAAACTATAAGTCATCAGCCGTTCGTTCAGTCTGGCAGACTAACGCTAGTTAGTCTGACGTCGTTAAGAGAGAAGGACCGCACAGAGGATATACATACTGTAAAATACACATTCAATCAATATTCAAACACTAACACACATTGGTGGGGAGTCAGACAAAAGTTAATTCTCAAAGTCTCCCACATACTCGTCAAAGTAGGCTATGACTGGAGGAGCTAGCAGGGAGCTAGCCACAGCAGCAACAATAGCGACAGTAAGCTATATTGTCAACATTTAAACGATCGCTACACAGTTCTTACATATTTGTACATTCCATTACAAAGTTGCAAAATGGCATCTAATGGGGACACACGCACCCGTGTGACAATAAAGAGTTTGTCACATACACCTACCTAAAAGAATAAATAGACGCCGTTTGTGAGTAGGCTATTTTACTCTGTATCGTAAGCCAACTGAAAAATCAGCGCAAACCCACCATTTAAGGCCTCGTGCGTTCTACCCTCAAATAGAACACTTGACAGCTAGAATTAAATTAAATGGGCGCGTCTGTCAATACAGGAAAACACTGTGGCACCCCCAAAATAAATATTAAAATGTACTATGTGCCACACAATATTTACTATGTGTGCCACACAATCAGGCTAAGATAGCTACCCGCACGTTCCAAGCTTGCCAATCTTACTTTGAACCGAAGCAAAACAATACAGTTATCAGTGTACTAAATCCACTTGAACACGTTAAAGTTTTAACAGATTAGTTAGGCTTTCTTACATGGTCGGAAGCTCACCTGAAAATACATAATGAGCAGCTTTTAGGAACACTAATACAGGAGTGGTAAGATCTTGTATTTCACGAACTCTGTCTGCATGATATGCTTTCAGATTTAATACCGGAGTTAGCCTACAGCGCCACCCTGTGTCGTTTTCCAGTAGTGCTAGCAGTGAGTTTCATGAAAGAAGACCAAAAATTGCGCTTAAAACGCACATTCACGCCTTCTCGTTTTCCTTGTTAAAACCGTATGCATGACTTCAAAGTTTAACAATTTGAGTAGCAGTATTATAATCACTTCTACAAACCGATTGAGTTCCGCTGAGATTGGACAGCACAACTGTAAGATATTTGCATTAGAAGTAGGCCATAATATGGAACCTGTACCGCGCTAACCGGTAATGTTTAGTCATGAGACGAAAAAAGCAGCTACGGATATCAGTTAGTGGGAAACTATTATAAAATGACGAACGGTTTGATATGGAAAATATCAAATAAACCCGAATATATTGTAAAGTTACAAGGAAATAGTTCATTATTATACCACTGCTTGCTGGAATTCCCCATTGTGAAATGCTGTTTAAATAACGTAGAAGTTTTTTCCACATGTTCACCGTAATAAAAATTACTCCCTGAACTCCCAGATTAGACTAGAGTTGATGGCTACAACTAACACAAGTCTGGGAAAGCATTTGTTTTATTCGAGCATATTGCAACGCTTAAAAGTAGATATTGAAGCATCGCCTGCGCATCTTACCAGAGGTGCGCACAGCACAGCGAGTATTTGCGCGTCTTACTGGAGAGGCGTCGTGGCTAGCAGATCATTTCTGCTTCGGTTTTGGGAAGTTCTCTTCATTTCCCTATCGTTTTATTAAGAATGAATTATAGATTGCTATACATTTGAATTATGTAGGCTATTGTATCCCCGCGTGCTGCAACAGCTGGCTGTGTTTGTTTATCCGACTCTGCATGGCTGTAGCCTCAGGACTGTCGTTGTCTTTGAACTTGGCTTGTCATTGTTGATTCTGAATTTAGACCATGTGAAGGAGGTGATCTAAAATAGCCTTTCGTTGACATGTCGGAACGGTGGGTTTCATTTTTTTGGAACAAAGACATCTAAGTCTTTGCCTTCGGAGAAACGCTCCCCTTTGTAAGTGGTCTGTTAGCGTGAAGCATCGTCTGTGAGTGGACGGATCTGTTAACATGCATACAACTCACCGGACAAACATCGGACAGAAACCGCCCCCGCAGAATATAATTATCCATCTCCGAAACAGTACAAATAAAACAGAACTTATAACATTGTGGCTAATATCCTAGCAAGCAAGCAAAGCCTAGCATCCAATTCACGTCCCTTCTAGGGCTAATATGGTAGCAAGGAAGCTAACTTTCAGTCAGCTGTAACACGCTACTGATCACAGCCCTTCTATACTCGCTTCGTTTATTTCTTTCACTAAGTGAAGCAATATTTCGTAGTTTACTAATAACATATAGTAAAAATATCATGGCAGGACTTTGAAAAATCAGAATGTAGCTAAGCCTTAAGCCAGTATCACATTAATGAAAGAAAATGGCGCCCTGTTGCTGAGCTGCTGCTGATCTGGGGGACCCAATAGCTGCCCGCGCCCTTGCCTGACTTTAACGCACTATGGAACACACCTGTTGATTGATGCCAATTCATTAAAAAATGACAAATATTGGCTTCACAGCCCTTCAACATTTAACATCTACACCACTTCCACACCATGTATACCAAATCTCACATGAATCTAATGTACCGTGTAGCTTTACCACAACCTAAAACAAGTCATTCTGCTACCAGATGGTGGCGCTATGCCTGACTGCCATTTCACTCACACAGATATGTTCATAGTCATGACAGACATTAACCTGTCAAGTTTTGTTCTTGTCAAACAATGCATAATGAATTGGTGACACATTTCCTGTGTATCTGGATACTTATAATGTGATACATAAATTCATCGAAGCATTGTTTCGTCATCTTACAACATATCAAAAATCTTTTCGCAATTTAACATCTACAACATGTTGACATGATGTATACCAAAACTGACACAAATTTGATGTACGGTTTAGGACAAGTACGTTAAATTCCATTGTATGTCAAATCGCACAAAAGTCCAAATATCTCACTTCCTGTTGGGTGTGGCCATGCCATTGTATTGACCTTTTTTGTTCGCCTTAGTGAGATGAACCCACCTACCAAATTTCGTGCATGTAGCTGAAAGTGTATGGCACCCACGAACCTCTGTAACAACAGGGGGCGCTACAGTGTCCCTGGGCAACTTCAGGGCTTGGGTATTTCTCTCTGAGTAGCGGGGGGAATTTCTGACATGTGTGCCAAATTTCATGAGTTTTCGTGCATGGGAACCGCCTCAAAAAAGGGCAAACGGCGCAGCGGGAAAAGAATAATAATAATAATAAATATAGCCGCAAGCGGCGATGACGGGCCCTCGCACCTGCGGTGCAGGGACGTGGCATGCCGCCCCTCTCAAATGTGTCCTCTATGTCACAAATGCATTTATTGTAGAGATCTGATATGTGAATGCTAAATCATAGGAGCTTTATATTGTCTACTGGGAGTACGTGTATGTAGAGAAAATGTTCTTTAGAAAAAAGGTGTAGTGCAATTATCTTTGTGTTTGCATGTGTGTGTGTTAAAGGGAATTTTTTTGTGTTTGTGTGGGTGTGAGAACAGGAACGGAAGGAGGGCGACAAGAGTACAATGGCATATGAGGATGGTTGCGTGAAACACCAGAAGTGTATGGGGGTGTTGATAGTAGTGGATCATAGGAGAATATTGTTATAAAGTTTTCATTCAGTTTATGTGTTTGCTTAATATTGTGTAATAAAAGTGTGTATTTTGTATAAGGCAATGGATCGCACAGAGGATATACATACTGTAAAATACACATTCAATCAATATTCAAACACTAACACACATCGGTGGGGAGTCAGACAAAAGTTAATTCTCAAAGTCTCCCACATACTCGTGAAAGTAGGCTATGACTTGAGGAGCTAGCAGGGAGCTAGCCACAGCAGCAACAATAGCGACAGTAAGCTGTATTGTCAACATTTAAACGATTGCTACACAGTTCTTACATATTTGTACATTCCATTACAAAGTTGCAAAATGGCATCTAATGGGGACACACGCACCAGTGTGACAATAAAGAGTTTGTCACATACACCTACCTAAAAGAATAAATAGACGCCGTTTGTGAGTAGGCTATTTTACTCTGTATCGTAAGCCAACTGAAAAATCAGCGCAAACCCACAATTTAATGCCTCGTGCGTTCTACCCTCAAATAGAACACTTGACAGCTAGAATTAAATTAAATGGGCGTGTCTGTAAATACAGGAAAACACTGTGGCACCCCCAAAATAAATATTAAAATGTACTATGTGCCACACAATATGTACTATGTGCCACACAATCAGGCTAAGATAGCTACCCGCACGTTCCAAGCTTGCCAGTCTTACTTTGAACCGAAGCAAAACAATACAGTTATCAGTGTACTAAATCCACTTGAACACGTTAAAGTTTTAACAGATTAGTTAGGCTTCCTTACATGGTCGGAAGCTCACCTGAAAATACATAATGGGCAGCTTTTAGGAACACTAATACAGGAGTGGCAAGATCTTGTATTTCACGAACTCTGTCTGCATGATATGTTTTCAGATTTAATACCGGGGTTAGCCTACAGCGCCACCCTGTGTCGTTTTCCAGTAGTGCTAGTAGTGAGTTTCATGAAAGAAGACCAAAAATTGCGCTTAAAACGCACATTCACGTCTTCTCGTTTTCCTTGTTAAAACCGTATGCATGACCTCAAAGTTTAACAATTTGAGTAGCAGTATTATAATCACTTCTACAAACCGATTGAGTTTCGCTGAGATTGGACAGCACAACTGTAAGATATTTGCATTAGAAGTAGGCCATAATATGGAACCTGTACCGCGCTAACCGGTAATGTTTAGTCATGAGACGAAAAAAGCAGCTACGGATATCAGTTAGTGGGAAACTATTATAAAATGACGAACGGTTTGATATGGAAAATATCAAATAAACCCGAATATATTGTAAAGTTACAAGGAAATAGTTCATTATTATACCACTGCTTGCTGGAATTCCCCATTGTGAAATGCTGTTTAAATAACGTAGAAGTTTTTTCCACATGTTCACCGTAATAAAAATTACTCCCTGAACTCCCAGATTAGACTAGAGTTGATGGCTACAACTAACACAAGTCTGGGAAAGCATTTGTTTTATTCGAGCATATTGCAACGCTTAAAAGTAGATATTGAACCATCGCCTGTGCATCTTACCAGAGGTGCGCACAGCACAGCGGGTATTTGCGCGTCTTACTGGAGAGGCGTCGTGGCGAGCAGATCATTCTGCTTCGGTTTTGGGAAGTTCTCTTCATTTTCCTATCGTTTTATTAAGAATGAATTATAGATTGCTATATATTTGAATTATGTAGGCTATTGTATCCCCGCGTGCTGCAACAGCTCGCTGTGTTTGTTTAGCCGAGTCTGCATGGCTGTAGCCTCAGGACTGTCGTTGTCTTTGAACTTGGCTTGTCATTGTTGATTCTGAATTTAGACGATGTGAAGGAGGTGATCTAAAATAGCCTTTCGTTGACATGTCGGAACGGTGGGTTTCATTTTTTTGGAACAAAGAGATCTAAGTCTTGGCCTTCGGAGAAACGCTCCCCTTTGTAAGTGGTCTGTAAGCGTGAAGCATCGTCTGTGAGTGGACGGATCTGTTAACATGCATACAACTCACCGGACAAACATCGGACAGAAACCGCCCCCGCAGAATGAAATTATCCATCTCCGAAACAGTACAAATAAAACAGAACTTATAACATTGTAGTTAATATCCTAGCAAGCCAGCAAAGCGTAGCATCCAGTTCATCTATGCTCACTTCGTCAGGGCTAGCAAGGAAGCTAACCTTCAGTCAGCTGTAACACGCCAGCCCTTCTATGGTCGCTTCGTTTATTTCTTTCACTAAGTGAAGCAATATTTCGTAGTTTACCAATAACATATAGTAAATATATCATGGCAGGGCTTTGAAATATCAGAATGTAGGCCTAAGCCTTAAGCCAGTATCACATTGATGAAAGAAAATGGTGCCCTGTTGCTTCTGAACTGCTGTTGAACTGGAGGACCCTTTAGCTGCCCGTGCCCTTGCCTGACTTTGACGCACTATGGAACACACCTGTTGATTGATGCCAATTTATTAAAAAATGACAAATATTGGCTTCACAGCCCTTCAAAATTTAACATCTGTACCACTTTCACACCATGTATACCAAATCTCACATACATGTAATGTACCGTGTAGCTTCACAACATCTTAAAACAAGTCATTCTGCTACCAGATGGTGGCGCTATGCCTGACTGCCATTTCACTCACACAGATATGTTCATAGTAATGACAAACATTAACCTGTCAAGTTTTATTCTTGTCAAACACTGCATAATGAATTGGTGATACATTTCCTGTGTATCTGGATACTTATAATGTGATACTTAAATTCATCAAACAGTTGTTTCGTCATCTTACAACATATCAAAAATCTCTTCGCAATTTAACATCTACAACATGTTGACATCATGTATACCAAAACTGACACAAATCTGATGTACGGTTTAGGACAAGTACGTTAAATTCCATTGTATGTCAAATTGCACAATAGTCCAAATATCTCACTTCCTGTTGGGTGTGGCCATGCCATTGTATTGACCTTTTTTGTTCGTCTTAGTGAGATGAACCCACCTACCAAATTTCGTGTATGTAGCTGAAAGTGTATGGCAACCACGAACCTCTGTAACAACAGGGGGCGCTGCAGTGTCCCTGGGCAACGCCAGGGCTTGGGTATTTTTCTCTGAGTAGCGGGGGGAATTTCTGACGTGTGTGCCAAATTTCATGAGTTTTCGTGCATGGGAACCGCCTCAAAAAAGGGCAAACGGCGCAGGAGGAAAAGAAGAATAATAATAATAATAATCTTAGCAGAAACAATAGGGCTTCGCACCTCCGGTGCAGGCACAGCCTGCACCTCCGGTGCTCGGGCCCTAATAATAATAATAATAATCTTAGCAGAAACAATAGGGCTTCGCACCTCCGGTGCAGGCACAGCCTGCACCTCCGGTGCTCGGGCCCTAATAATCTTAGCAGAAACAATAGGGCTTCGCACCTCCGGTGCAGGCACAGCCTGCACCTCCGGTGCTCGGGCCCTAATTCATCACAAAGCCTTAAACCAGGGCTGCAGTGTCTGTAAAAATATGTTTCCTTTGTGTATTACAGTGCAGTCCAAAGCAATGCACTGTACTGTTACCCCATGACTTTTTTTTTTTCTTATTCTTTTTTATTCTTACTTTTTTCTTATTCTTTCTTTATTCTTTTCTACTCTGTGTATTTTTAAATATCTGTGATAAACAAGTGCAGAACTCTCATTGAAAGTGGATGTGGAACTTTGACAATTCTATTTCCATTGTTCACGGAATTCTTCAAAATGTTCTATGTCTATATTGTCGTCTGTCAGCTGCCTACTCTGTAAATATTCCACAAGCCTTTCTGCAGTCTGTATTGATCAAACTATTAAACAAATCAACTACCTTAGTTATTAGTGGCTTAATAGCCTTTTAATACTATAATCTTCTTAAGCAACTGTCAACAGTATGTCACTGCTGGAACAATATCTTCAACATCTTATCCAACTATCTTCACTAATTGAACTAATTGTAACTAATGTCACAGCATGTCCTACTCCACCCAGTATGTCTATGCATGTGACAATAAACCAGCCTTGTACTGAAACAATTTTATCAATTTCTAATAGTCAAATAGCATTTTAATATACTTTTTTTATCTAACTGACATTGATTAACATGCTTGCATTTGCTGAAGCAAAGAGGTTTGCGAAGAAAGTTTTTTTTTTCTATTGGCAAATTGTAAGTGCGCTTTTTTAAACATTTGCTTTGCATGCACGGTGTAATTCCTTGGATTGCAAATCTACTTCCTATATATTATTCTGTATGCAACAGAGATGGAATGTCTGACATTTCTGTTCTAGAATGCGTAACATTTCCGAGTTCTACAGAGCTGCTTTGCTGGGTTCTGTTGGAACGCCAGCCTCACCATCAGCAATGGACACTAGAGGGGCTGAACAGAGAACAGAGAGGCCAGAGATGATCAATTATGCATGAGCCCATGATGAAGAGGAAATGGGAACATCCCACGACTCCATCTATAAAGCTAGAGATGTCAGAGAGAATGAGGAGCAGAATGTGGAATCAGGCACACACACACACACACATGGGCACACACACACACACACACACACACACACACACACACACACACACACACACACACACACACACACACACGAGACACATCCATGCACACACATATGAGTAAGCAATTGTATATATTGTCATGCATTCCAGCTCTTTGGGTGACTTAGTCTTTATGTGAGTAAGTACAACTTTGTTTTGTTTGGTGATTTAACTGGTAACAGGCCTAGAGGGCTAAGCCTCCAGAGGAATAGGCCTTAAGGGTTAAGCTTTAGGGAGTTGGCATCAGCGAATTTTGTCCCAAACTGTTTTCCATAGGCTGGTGTTGAGCATGCATGAGTATAGGCAGTCAATGTTGGGATTTGGTCATATTGGTGTTTGAAGGTTAGGCGACTAGTTGCTTTTTTAGTACAATGTCCCAGTACCATGAATTTAAGCACCATGAAACCATACGTTTGTTACCACAGCAAAGGCCATGGACAAGAATGGGGGTATGAGGGCAATTATGAAACTGTCTCCAGGTCAGTATCATACCTCCATAGGAGTACCTCTATAGGTGCACAGCCACATATAGCACACACACGAGAACACTCAGTCCAGCCCGGGCTGAGCTGGGCTCAGTAAAGTGCCCTGAGACATACGCTCCTGTAACAGTAGTCAGCAGCGCTAGCTGCGCAGCACGTACGTCAGTAAACCTCCCTCCCAGAGTCCCAGGGGGATGGATGCGCTACTGACTAAGCTAAGCTAGCAGCCCAGCTCTTGGAACACTTTGTCTCCGGTAGAACTCAGGTACTCGCCAGTGCTGGATAGGATGCAAAAATTGCACAAAAAAAGGCACTACTACAAGTGGATGTTGAAGATACTGGTGATAACTATTTAGAATCTCATCTCAGTATACACTGTAGTTCAATCATACAAAACAAAATATATGTTATTGCCATGACAATTAGACATTTTCACTTAATGAAGAATGAATTGCATACCACTGAATCAAAATTCCATCCATCATAACAATAGCCCTATTCAGCTCCATCCCTAGACCAGACCTGGTGCTTGAACTCTGCCCTTGACCTAATGAGTATGTACACTAAACTAGGTCTTATCCAGGACATGAAGCCCTAGCAACAACCCATCATAACAGTCACCACCACAGATCCAAGTCTCTTTGTTTACACCCCATAATGAATGGTCACTACAGCCTTGTGATGTTTATGCTAACTATCAAAAGCTAACTAACGCTGTTTCTAATATTTACTGTTATCTAGCGGATTAAATGATGGTGTAGTCTTCATAAACTCATATTTCTACTTCTACTTCACTGTCTCCTGTGCGGTCCATAATTCCCAAATCATCTGTCCTCATTCTCTTCATTCTGTTTTTTTTCTTTCTGACAGATATGTGCTATTTTAAATCCCTTTTCGCTAATTACTAGCAAACTTAATTTGACTGTGGAAGGACCAATGCCATTCGCAAAAGAGCAGGCCTGCACTGCACCCATAAGAGTGAAAAGAGCTGTTTCATAGTGTGATCTGTGTGTGATGCATCTATATCTGTATTTGTATTTCTCTGTCTCTGTCTCTGTCCCTCTCTCTCTGTTTGTGTGTGTGTTTGAAAACAACTAGCATCATGCGTCTTTGTATATAAGTGATGACATCATGCTTCGAGCCCACTGCTGGTCCCAGAGGTGAGGTCATCAGTGAGTGCGAAGTAGAAAGGTTTCACACTGATCTCACAAGAAATGTGTTTGTGTGTGTGTGTGGGTGTTTGTTTGTATGTGTGCACGTGGGCATGTGTGTGTAAATGTGCATGTATTTTGTTTGGTGTTTGTTCATAAAATCTCCTCTACTTCTGTTTTTATTAGTAATCAGTTCAAACATTGCACGATTAAAATTACATGCTGGTGGCTCTGAAAACATAATACCCGAATATAACTACCTGTTAAACTGATAATATTTGTGCTGAACTCTACAACAACAGGGCCAATTTTTATTTTCTGTTGGAAACATACAGAACATACAGACACCACCAGCATAGCTCCAGGGAGCATGATAAATGTAACAGTGTCAGCACAATGTGAAGAAATACATTCAAGCAATGAAAATATGGGCCTCACTACATGAGCAACCGATAACCAGCTTAAGAGAGAAATCCAGCCACCAGCAGACAAGCGATGCCTCTGGTATCATGAGACTTGTCCAGATGTCCACCCAATGTCCAGATGGGCCCTGACTGAACTCCATCAGGAAAATACTACAGAAGACCACCCAGGAAGAAAAGGGACTAAGGCTTTTGGAGAGCTAAGTGTGGGGTGCTAAGAGGACTATGTGACAAATAGATATGGTGGATGAGACTGATGGTAATTTTTATACCAGAAATGATTCTGGAGACTCAGCCACCATGGTGTTTGGAGAATCAGGAACAAGGTTTTATTTTACATTGGTGCACCAATGGAGAGACAAAAATGTGTCAACATTAAAGATGTTATGTATAATATCCTTATTATTATTCAGATTCCTTCAAGACAGAAGCAAGGAAGATCCCATAGGAGATCAGATCCTCCATCAGATGCATCAGAGGTTGATGTTGAATGTGTCTGCCTTGGGGATATCAGTCACACCAATCACAAGACTACTGATTTTTTCCCTTATTTATTAGTGGCTTGATAGCCTTCTTAATACTATAATCTTCTTAAGCAACTATCAACATTACATTATCTTATCCAACTATCTTCACTAATTAAACTAATTGTAACTAATTTCACTGGATGTCCTACTCTATGTATGTCTATGCATGTGACAATAAACCATCCTTGTACTATCAACCAACCTCACCATCAGAACCTCACCATCAAAACTCTGAAGACTAGTGAAGACATTTGTCATCCTAAGATCCAAATCATGTAGGGAAGCCTAAGACATAACGCTGTCATCAGTGTTGGGGAGTAACGCAATACATGTAATTCTGTTACGTAATTTAATTACAAAATAAATGTAACAGTAATACATTACAGTTACTGGAGAAAAATGTGTAATTCAATTACAGGTACTTTTGAATTTTTTCAAAATTACAATTTGAATTACATCTTAATATTGTCAGCAAAACCTTGCTAAAACAGTGTGTTTTTCTTATAGGCTACCGTAGCCTACAAAACATCCCTGTTGCCATTTCCCTCCACAGTTGGATGTGGGGCTTTCTGTTAAAATGTTTATGGGGCCAAAATCATGAAAACATTTGAAAAGTAATCAAAACGTAATCAAAAAGTAATAAGTTACGTTACTCAGCTAAAGTAATTCAAAAAGTTACACTACTATTACATTTTAAACAGGGTAACTTGTAACTGTAACGAATTACATTTCTAAAGTAACCTTCCCAACACTGGCTGTCATATAGTTTGTCCAACCCACTTTAGATAGGCCTCCGTTTCTGGGTAACACTATTATTACCATTATTAATAATGTTATTATTGTATTATTCTGTCGGCATGAGATACTACAACCTGCATGATATGGAAATTGATCTTAAGTGGATTGAAGAAATGATAGATGCAAGCACTGTCAGGACACATATAATATTCTTCTCCGAGTTCCGAGTCTCCGGGAGTGCCCAGGTGCTTTTAGTGATAAACAAACTCTGATCCCTTCCTAGGCTCCCAAAGACTTTTAAATGCCTATTACACCAATGTCATAGAGGACCATGTAAGACATGTAGCCTTCCTGACCAAGCACTTCTAAAGAGCCAATTTGCTAACTGTAAATCCTCACACAACCTTTCGAGCCCTGAAATAGCATCTTTCCTGACATGCTCTTTTGCCACATAAATTTTATATTCCTCCCAATCCATTTAGGAGATTACCTGCATGCATACACACACACACACACACACACACACACACACACACACACACACAGTAAACCCTGAGAGGGGTCATGCCAGTGTTGCGTCATGCTGGCATTAAGCTGAGGAGATCCCCAGATCAATGTCTTCCTCTCAGTTGTGACAGAGAAATAGGCCGACTTCATAAACATAGTGGACCTCACACAAACACACTTAATATCCTATAATCACCCATAGAGAAATGTCTGCCTACAATATTTCCACAAAAATAACACACAACCTTATGACCCTTCTGATATACATGAAAAAAACTAAAACTGTTTTTAAGATAGAAACAGAGGACTCGTTTTTTTTTTTTTTGTGCAGGTACATAATAAGATTACATTGCACAAATATTTATATAAATCCCCCTGTGGCTGGTTTGAGGACAGAAATAATCAGAACAGAAAGTCTGGCCGGTAGCAGAGTTCATCTCATCTCCGCATCACCGCATGACACAGCAGCCAAACTGGGTCCTCAGCAGCAGCCAAACTAGGTCCTCAGTCCTCAGCCAGGGCCTCTCAGTGCTGAAGCCCAGCGGAGGCCACAGGGGCTGACATGATGCCCAATTTGCCGATTTATTCCAGTCTCAGTTTCATGCAGCAGTACTGGTGCCCTGGTGCTGGCAGAGCAGGGCAGGTGACCCAGAGAATGAGTCACACTTGAAATCATATGTAGTGTTAATGTTAATAACGTTTAATAACAAGCTGGTGATGGAACTTTATGTTGTATTCGACGTGTGAACATTAAAATGACGATTAAGAATTTTTGAGTTGTCACTGACATGTTGCCCGATTTGCCGATTTTCTCCAGTCTCAGTTTCATGCAGCAGTACTGGTGTCATGGTGCTAGCAGGGCAGGGCAGGTGACCCATAGAATGAGTCACACTGGAAAGCATCACTCTACTCGTGTTCCTAGTTTCGGTTAGATGCTTCACAGAATGTTTTTGGGTGGGGGGGGTGGGGTGGCGGGGTAATAACATATAATAGCAATGAGAATGAGTCACACTTGAAATCGTGTTCTGTTCATGTTCCTAGTTTCGGTTAGGTCCTTGACAGAATGTTGTTGGGTGGGGGGCGGGGGTTAATAACATTTAATAACAAGCTGGTGAAGGAACTTTATGTTGTGTATGATGTGTGAAAGTGACGATTAAGCATTTTTGAGTTGCCATTAAGGCTTCTGCACACCAGCTTAAACATTATTGCAGTGCTCC
>CM059266.1:9228915-9246415 GCA_030347295.1 Setipinna tenuifilis
ACTCACTCCAATCACTGATAACGCATACAAGCACATCTCAATGAATGAATTACAATATCATAGAAAAGTTCATATTTTATTTATTCAAATTAAAAAGTGAAACTCATGTTATATTGATTCTTAATAAATACAGCTTATAGTTAATAAAACTCCAATACTCAGTATTTCAGAAAATTAGAACATTAGTATGACATCGATAAAAAATGACTTTTAATACAGAAATGTCAGCCTTTCTGAGAACTAAATTTACTTTTATGCCATCAGTATTTCGTTGGGTCTGGTCTTTCATTTCATATTGAATTGGAATAAATGATTTCTTTTGACATTTTAATTCACTGAAATGTGCCTATATTGGTGATGACTGTTGGTAGATCAGTGCGCAGCGATGTGAGAGAGAGGGAGCTAGACATGTCCCTGATGTATGGGGCTGGAATGACGTCCAACAGTGGGGAGCACTAGTTTACCCACGTCCCTGCCAAAGTGCTTCCTAGGATGTGTGCCAAGCAGCTCATAAACACACACACACACACACACACACACACACACACACATGCACGCACGCACACACACACCAACACACATACACACACACACACACACATGCACACACACACACACACACACACACACACACACCTCCATATTTCCACAACTGTTTTTTTATGCTACAACCCCCTCCCAGCATTGGAATGAGAAAACTGTGTTCTGCCGTCGTGCTTGCCATTTAGTTTCAATGAGGCAAATGCCAATCCTGGAGGCTTTTTTATGCTTCATGGTAGACAGCAACAGTGGGACTACTTCTTGTAGTTGGCAAATGTTGTTGAATCTTTTGTTTTGTTTTTATCTTGCTTCACTCCACAACATCACAATACAACAAATGAAAATGAGGTTTGAAAATTCAGTCCAAACAAGGCAATAAAAGAAACCATAAAAAGGTCAATATACTAAGGTGTATCCCAGGACAGTGTCTGGTTGGATAAGAAAAAGTTCTACATCTATGTTTCTAGTTGTACATCCTATATCCTAGCCTTCATGTTGGGTTATGGAAAATGGGTTTGATGTAATCAGTGTGAACTGAGTCAAGGAATGAGTAATTTTTAGTAAAACCCACAATCCAAATAAATAGAGAGGACTGACAAAGCAATTGAATTCCAGTGTTTGTAAGGTGATGGGATTAGGCTGACCGGGTCTTATAATCTCAGATGGTCCTGGCTGTGACTACCAAAATAAGATTTAGGATTTAAGGTTGGCCCATAGATTCAGCGCTTGATGATCAGCTCCTGGTGAATCAACAACACAGGAAGAGGGAGAAGTACTCCACAGATGGGCGTAACCTCGGTCCTTCCATCTTGCAAACACACAACATTCAAAACTCTTAAAAATGGGGGGAAAGGGTATTTTGTTACCCCAGTGTGAATGCCTGCATTTACTGCACATTCTGCTTCTTTTGGCCATGGTCTAAAGCACAGAATTGCCACACCTTTTCCAATCTCATCACAAGGTACTTCTTGCCACTGACTGACACACACACACACACGCACACACACACACACACACACACACACACACACACACACACACACACACACACCAATACACACAGATTCTCCATCAGGCCTTTGCTACACTTGTCTTTGGAAACATGATACGGCACTGTCCACTCTTTCTGCTTCATATTTTCTAAGATCTCTCTCTCTCTCTCTCTCTGTATCTCTCTCTCTCTCTCTCTTTCTCTTTATCTCACTCTTCCCTTCTCTCTTCCTCTCTTTTTCGTCTATTGTTTCACTTTCTATTTTTTTTGTCTCTTTCTGTGTGTGTGTGTGTGTGTATGTGTGTGTGTGTGTGTGTGTGTGTGTGTGTGTGTGTGTGTGTGTGTGTGTGTGTGTGTGTGTGTGTGTGTGTGTTTTTATATGCACATGCTGCTGGCCTAGCCTAGTGTCTGAAATGAAAGTGAGCTCGGCCTATCCCATCAGCCACTGGGCCTAAGTGAGAACCCTCATGGGTACCCCATGCCCCTCCCCAGCATGCCAGCACTGCAGAGAACACGACTGCGTGGGCCTGGAGAGACTGAGAGGGCCATGGATATGACACTGACATTTTGAGTAATGTGAAAAACAGGACTAAAAAAGGGGAAGCCTTATTTTTTTTTTTTTAGCAATTATGCTGCTCTCTACTGGAACAAATTGCCAGATAATGTCAGATGTGCCTTCAATGAAGTATTTCTCTTTTCATGTGCCCATGACTGAACTGAACAGCATTTTATGCTTTATTCTCATCATTTATCTTTGAAATTAACTTATTTATTTAACATGTAATTCTTATTGATTGTTATACTTTTACTACCTATTATTTAGGCTTTCATGTATGTTAAGCACATTGGATAGACTGCAAATTATGTTTAAACTGAGCTATTTGAATAACATTCTTTGCTTTGCTGTAAAACAAGATGGCTGAGCGGCATGCTAACTAAATACAGCTCAGGTGATGCGTGTGTTAAACTGTGTTGTGTTTAACTTCTATTCTATAGATTTAAAATCAGATATTAAAGATAGATAGCACCTCTCGTATAAGTCTCTAACTGTGAAAGGAGCACCTGGATTCTCATCATGACACTTCCACACAAGGTGATAATATCCTGTCCTGTAAACGTCAGCCTGGCACTACAGCCCGATAGCCCCCATGCCTCCTTTAGCTACACTGCACACATTGCAACACTGAAACAGACCAATGAGTATTAGTCAATGACGTCCAGGAGGGCACTCGCATCCTTGGTCAGACAGATCAATTGATGGCCGCAAACTGCATTAGAAAGCTGCCGTTATGCTGGCTGCTTCCGAAAGAGTGCTTCCAGATCATTCCTCGATACGACTGACTGGACTGGACCACTCCTGGTGAGTTTTCCTTTTTTTCTTTTTTTTTTTCTTGGTCAGTGAGAAATAACAGTGGAGGTATGCCGGCAGGCTAGAAAGAGATAAGACAGATGACACTATCTCTCGCAACAATGTGCTGCCTCTTCACAGGAGCTCTTTAAACTCAACCTGGTAACTGTCAAGTGCTTCTACAGAGGTTCTCTAACCCTCGCCTCCAAACAAACACACAAACAGACACACAGACAAAAAAAACTCATCACACACTCTCAGAAAAAAAGGTTCAGAATTGTACTTTTACTTGTCACTAACTGACAGTACCCTCAAAAGCACATAATTGTACATTTTAACCACTGATTTACAACTAGTTTGTACCTTCTTCAGAGTTGAATAGGTACACATCAGTACCTTAAGGTCCACATGACACTACACACAGCCTTTGGGGATACATTTGGGGATACATTAATGCTGATTGTACCTTAAGATATAGATTTGTACCTGGAGAAGGTACACACTAGTTGAAAAACATGTTAAAACATGTTCAAAGGTACAATTATGTGCCTTTGAGGGCACTGTATACGGTATGACAATAAAAGTACAATTCTGCTCCCTTATTTCTGAGAGTGCATATGATTAGCTTCAAACAGATTTGGTGTAATGTCTCACATTTAGTTCAGTTCATGTTGACTTTAGGTCATGTTCTTAACACACTCGTAAGATAAAAGCATAGATTTCCAAGCACAGGCTTATAAATGTAACTAAAAGAAACATATTTTGGTCCAATTGTTTCTTAAATTAATTTATTGTTTTGTGTTCAGACACACACACCATTCATATCCAAAAAGACAATCTGCATTTACAAAAGTCATATGTACATTTAGAAAATAGTGCATTGTCTCCAGCCAACATGTACAGACATCATATCACATTAAGACATATAATATATATTAAAATTATGGGCATAGTTCTTATTTATTATTACACATATTTAAATATTAACGATTATAGGCACATCCTGATGACACACACCATTTCATTTTTCAGCTTTCAGGTTTTTTTTTTGTTTTTTGTTTTTTGTTTTTGCATTTCTCTTCAACGTTCCCATTCTTCAGAAGAGACCATTAGGCCATTAGACCAAACAGGCACTGACAACAACAGCTTGCTGAAACCAAGTACAAGAGTCCAGTACAGTGGTGGACACTTTTTGGACAAAGACTAGAACAGCAAGTCCCTTTGGAAAGAAACATGTTAACAAACTCCAGCTTTGGGGTCCAGCCCTTTCTAGACACTCTGACATCAAGAAGTACGCAATCAGTCTCTCCCAAAATAACACAAACACACACAGACACACACAGACACACACAGACACACACACACACACACGAATAAACAAACCATACACAAACATATGCGAATAAAGACAAAGGCAAGCTAACCACACACTATTATTTTGCTTTAGCAAGTGGTAAACACAGCACTTTAATCTTGAAGTGCGATACATTTTGCCTCTGACTACCCTGGATCACTACTACATACAGCCTGTGTGCGTAGATATATTGTTATATATGAAGTGGAACAATGGTTTGCTCATGGCGCACTGACACCCCCTGCTGGACAAAATGCGAAGAGACATACGAAGTACAGACACCACCCACCCCCCACAGCACGACGTGAGCATAAATAAAATGATATCGTTTTTTGTTGTTATTTGTCATTAGATGTGCACCATTGATCCATTTGTCAAGTAATAAAAACAACACATGATTTCAGCACGACTCAGAGGTCTGGAGAAATATAATGCCAAGTCCTATAAGAGTAGAGTTTAAAGACAAATCTGATTTGTTTTCAGTCCCTGGGTGTCTTGCAGTATGATTTTTGTTTGTAACATAAGCTTCAGTGAAAGAGAGGAAGCAGACTGAAAATGTTTTTGGGACTCTTCCTTTGTATAAGTGGTTAAATGCTGAAATGCTGACACCCCCCCCCCCCACACACACACACACACACACACACATTTATTCTCTCTCTCTCTCTCTCTCTCTCTCTCTCTTTCTCTCTCTCACACACACACACACATACACACACACATAGAAAACTAATTAATTACTCTCAAATCTGTAGTGATAGACACTTACACACACAAGACACACACATAGAAACACTCACACACACACTACCATCACACACCAACACGCACACACCCATTGTACAAATATCCTGATTTGTGAGGACGTATGAGTTAAACATTTGATCCATGGCTTTTTTGTTGCTGTTGTTTTTCTTTCCTCCCAGCTCTCTTTAACCGTTCACACCCCACCCTTCCACCCTTCCATCCACCCCCCTGTTCTGTCCATCCTCCACCTCTGGGGGGCGCTCTCCCGTCCTCCTCCCCCAGTCTCATGTGGCCTTGCCCTCCTCCCCGGGCAGAAAGTAGGGGTTCTCGTGGCCCTGGACCAGGTAGGAGTAGCGGGAGGAGGTCTGGCCTTTGAAGGTGCCCAGGTTATCCACGGGGGTGACGTCATACGATCCCGTCTGGGGAGAGGAAAGACAGCGTGACCACCGGTTTTACATGTCGAGTGGAATACAAAACAGACACACTCACCACTCAAAACCAGATGATGAATGTGTGATAGTCCCTCTGTCTTCCCTCTCTTTCTTTCTCTCTCTTTCTCACATCTCTCTCTTCCTCTCTTGACTCTAACTCTCTCTCTGTGTCTTTATCACTCTCTCTCTCTATTACTCTCTTTCTTCTCTTTTTTGCCTTTCTCTCTCAATAGCAAATACATAATGTGTTTTCTCTCTTTCTACCTCTCTCTCTCTTTCTCTCTAACTCTGTCTCTCTCTCTTTATCACTCTCTCTCTATTACTCTTTCTTTCTTCTCTTTTTTGCCTTTCTCTCTCAATAGCAAATACATAGTGTGTTTTCTCTCTTTCTACCTCTCTCTCTCTCTCTCTGTCTTTCTGCAGTTCTTACTGAATAGTAAATACCTGATGTGGCTTTTCATTTGTTTAAAAGTGGCTTTGTCAATTAATGCCATTACTTTCATCAGCAAATGGAACTTCATTTCCAACTGATGACTTCACTCGTTTAATTTTTAAAGCTTTAATTTAAAAGTCTGGATAAAGCTCTCTTTCTCTCTCTCTCTCTCTCTCTCTCTCTCTCTCTCTCTCTCTCTCTCTCTCCCTCACACACACACACACACACACACACACACACACACACACACACACACGCAATCTCCCAAACCTGAATGCCCTAACACCTTATACAGACACACACATACACACACAAACAGTAATATTTCACACACTAATACTACACTGGTTGGACACCAAAAGCTGTCAATCAATGACATCCCATTTCCCATTGGACAAACTGATTGGCCCAGGCCACCAGCCCTAATTGAAGGACTCAGCACCCCGACCCACACAGGCACACGATGTCCCGCCTACTCCACCATCTTTGTGAGGTCATAGCGGCCAGCCGTGAAAGGTGAGTGTGCCATGCAGGGTGATGGTGAAGAAGGAGGAGGAGGAGGTGAGTAACTCTTGATTTAGATGTAGAGGAGCAGAAGGAGACCACGCGGCAAGGAGGAGGTGGAGGAGGAGGAGGAGAAGGAGGAGGAGGTGGGAGCATGGCCCTTCCTTACCTTACGACCCATCTTCCTTAACGGTATCTTTAACAGTCATGGGACAGGCATGCAAGGTCAAGCAGGGTGAGGGAGGGAACCCCGCACCGCACAAACACGACACATGAAACACACATAGACACACACACACAGACACACACAGGGCTATTTTAATAGATGCAAATGTGCGGAAACTCAGCCATACTGAGATATTCAGATCAGCTACACGTGGCTCGGTCGCTGGCTGACGTTTAGTTGGCTTCCCTGACTGTTCGGTACACTTGTGAGATTAGCCAGTACGCCCTTGCATGCATGCCAAGAGCTTTAAAAACACGTAAACACCATTTTTAATCTAAGGATTTCAGCAGATTTGACCAACAGCTCACACATTTGACCTTTCTCAGACATAAAGGAGTTAGCTCAAGTTCACATGTAAGCAATTCTTTTGACTGTGTTACACTGAGTATGCAATCCAAAGCAACCAACCAATCCATTTTAGCACACTGCACAGAAATGCTACCAACTGTATCAAAGGAATGCTATTCATGATATCGCTGTGTTACCTCACACAAACAATAGAAAGAGCTTGTTTTTAATACATAGTTTCCAAACTCTAGTATGCAACATTGTTTCTCTTTTAATTGTATTGTATATTTACACTAACATACCACAAATATCTGCAAGAATGACAGAAACGTCTGCACGTAGCAAAAAGACGTCAACTCTTGAAACAGGCACGGTCTATTCTGCGTTCAGTGGGGCAGGTGATCCACGCTGGTCTGACCTTTGCAAGCAGGGAAGTGACTAACTTCTGAGCTAAACTAAACGTGACAGTACAGGTGGAAGTTCCTGTATGCGGACGCATGCAATGCGACTTCCTCAGAGGGTCAGGAAGGGGGGGGGGGGGTGAGCTGCCAGTTAGCCACAGCAGAAAGCGTGTGAGCGTGTGAGTTTTTCATTACCAGAGGAGATTCTGGAGTTGGTTTGTGTGGGCCCAGGAAAAACAAAAATCCACAACTTCTCTTGAGAACTGCGATGCCCCTGCTGTAGTGTAAGGTTTTTGTCAGCTCTCGGGGCGCCCTGTAGTGGGGGCCTCACTGAGCAGTTGACTGTGTTGCCTTTTTGACGAACTACGCTTTTGCTCGTTAACACTGGCGTGGCAGCCATTTTGGATGCAGTTAAGCCTGACGGCCAATCACTTGTGGCCAAATTATGAATTCTCCTGACCAAAGAAACCGTTGACCTTCATCACACTAAAGTTATGTCGTTGGAACACTCTGGCATGATCCGCTTGTCACAGCTAATCAGCCAGACCTTGATATCAAAAAATGATCAAAGACGAAAAAGAACAATGTAGTAAATGTAAAAATGTACTGGTACAGTAACCGTTACAGTGGAAAGGAACACTGGTCTTTTTTTAGTGCTGCATGTCCTGTCTTCAGTCTTGGCCCAGTTTAACAAAAGAAAACTGACTAATTACAGTAACACCAAACACCTTGTCTGTAACAATCAGTGTTACAGAGCTTTGTGGGTTCAGCGCTTCAGAGCCTTTTCGGGTGCTCTGCCTGAAACCTGGAGCACAGTTAGTTAGTTAGCATGACAGGACTGTTACGGGGGAGAGACCAGACAATGGGTATCAACAGACAATGCAGACACTGAGGTTAGGACACACATTAATGTTAGGGTCTAAGGGACAGGGGGCTGTTGCTCACCATGCCGTTGGTGTTGCCCTTCTTGGGGACCAGGGAGTGGGTGCTGCCCCCCTCCGTCATCTCCAGGCTGGTCTCGGGGTTGGTGGTGGGGCTGGCAGCGGAGGCGCGGGGGATGGGCACCACCCCCTGAGCGGGCCACGAGCCGCGGAAGTCCTCTGTGCTGTAAGGGCTGTTCTTGGGTTTCTTGGTTCTCCTGTGTAAATACACACACACAAAGACACACACACACACATTCACAATCACACACAAAGATACACACACAGGCACACACATACACACACAAACACACACAAAGATACAAATACACACATGCACACACACACACAAACACACACATACACATACACACACACACACGCGGTACACTTTATATAACACATGGTCACATCTGTATGGAGACCAACATGTGTAAGACACACACACACGAATACACACACACACACACATACTCACACACACACACACACACACACACACACACACACACACACACACACACACACACACAGCTAGAGGGATGTGAGCTCACCTGCACATGATGCAGAAGTAGATGATGAGGCCGAGAATGAGGATGAGCAGAATGCCTCCGAGCACACAGGAGATCACCACTACAGCCAGCAGAGACGCTGCACACACACACACACACACACACACACACACACACACACACACACACACACACACACACACACATAACCAGTGAGCAAAGACACACAGGAGATCACCACTACAGCCAGCAGAGACGCTGCACATACACACACACACACACACACACACACACACACATAACCAGTCAGCAAAGACACACACGTACACACACATAAGAACTTATGCACACAGTTTCATTCCCTCTCATTCTCTCTCTCTCTCTCTCTCTCTCTGTCTCTCTCTCTCTCTCTCTCTCTCTCACACACACACACACACACACAAAGTAGCAATATAAATGTGCTCAATTCTACTTACAGTCGTTACAGTTGAAGCCACTGTATCCAAAAGGACACCTAAAGGGAGAGAGTTAAAGAGCTCAGCACAGATATCTTTATCTCTGATATTTGCTCACGGGTTCCTCATAACAACATTACTTCTGCATTGCCGACTTGCCTACCAATAGTACAATAACACTCAGCAAACATTCATTAATGTCACAGACTTCACAAAGACTCTCTCTCTCTCTGTCTGTGTCTCTGTCTGTCTCTCTCTCTCTCTTTCTTTTTCTCTCCCTCCTCTCTCTCTCTGTCTGTCTCTGTCTGTCTCTCTCTCTATTTCTGTCTCTCTCTCTGTCTGTCTCTCTTTCTCTTTCTCTCTGTTTCGCTCTCTCTTTTTCTCTCTCTCTCTTTCTCTGTTTGTCTGTTTCTCTCCCTCCTCTCTCTCTCTCTCTCTCTGCTTCTCTCTCTCTCTCTGCTTCTCTCTCTCTTTCTCTGTTTCTCTCCCTCCTCTCTCTCTCTCTTTCTCTCTCTCCCTCCTCTCTTTCTCTCTCTCTCTCTCTCATCAGAATGATAAATGGCAGTACTCACCATACACACCGTCCTCCCTCTGCTTTCTGGCCACTGGGACAGGCTGCACCAGAGGCACACAAACACAGTGAATTAAAATTGTGTTTCGGTAGCATGGGACCAAGGTGAACAATCCAGGGCTCCGAAACTAAAACGTCTTGCCACATATTTGTTCCAGCCAATTCACACTGAACCAGCCGATCATAGTTAGCTGAACTCTTCAGCCAGGTAGAGGAGCTAATTAGTGAAATCACCTGTGTTCTGTCCCCACAGACAGAAATGGCAATACTTAAGCTGGTTTGTCCACCGCTGGAATAGGAGTAAGTGAATGACCACAGTAGACCACGGTGGTCCATGATGCATTGCATACATACCTTGGCAGGTCTTAGTTTGGTAGATGTTGCTGATGTAGCCCGCCTTACAGGAGCAGTTGACTATCCCAGCATGCTCACTGCACTCAGTGGTGTCAAGATCACACGCACTGGGGAAAGAGCCATCAGCAGAGGACAGATGACACAGACGACTCTCTGCTCAGGATGACAGAGAGAGAGAGAGAGAAAGAGAGAGAGAGAGAGAGAGAGAGCAGCAGACAGCCAGGGATTAAACAGGTCCATTTCAATTCCAATGGAAGAGACAAAGCCCCTTGTAAAATTAGTCATTAAGAGAACCAACATTGAGTTGTAACACACCACTGTATGTTGCATTTTCAAAGACAGATCCACAGTTTGTACAGCTGACGATAGCTTCTTTTATGGCTGTGGTGGTGGTGCTTTCCGTGGCGCTTGACTCTATCTCAAATACGTTTTCGACAGTTGCAACCACACTGCCCTTTCTGTGGAGGTGAGAACAGAATAGTCAGAATAGAAACAGTATAACAGAATAGAGTCAGCTACATGACCACATAATCTATATAGATATATTTTATTATTTAGATATATTTTATTTATTTTTGAATTTTGTCATTGAAAAAAACAGGTATTGGAACACAAGTCAAGTTAGACTGTAATCGCCTTTGCAAGTGGAGTCTGCCCATTAAGACAGAACTGAAATGGACATTGCCACATTGACGAAAGACAACGATCACAATGGTGACACACAAAATACAACGGGTCGGTTGGTCACAAGACTAACCTGAGACTTATCACTGTGGACTTGATATAACCATCTTGATTCTTTAGGGCTGTTCTTAACTGTAAAAAAACAAACAAAACAGAGTCTATAATTATTTATACCCTATAAAAATATGGTATTTACAGTTTAAATGTGACATATTACAATTCTTGTCTTCCCGGAGTAAAGATTTGGTGTTCCACTGTTATCAAATGGAAATTTGTATAGCTGTTTCAGAAGTCCCAAATAGTATCTGGTTTAAATTCTAAACTATTACATAGTTATTAATTTACCACAGGCATATTTAATCATGTCACATAATGTCAAAAAAATACCAAGTGTTACATTTGGTACATAGCTCTTCGTAAAGACGACAAGGCCAACAGTCACTAAGTTGTGGACACCTACTGCTAGTGTGATTTTGTCAGCAGTTTCTTTGAACTTCTGACTTGACTGGTCCGCCATCTCTGGCTCAAACTGTGCGTTTACTTTCAACTCTCCTGGGAAAACCCGTGCTGAAATTGAAAACAAAAAAGACATGAGAAATATATTCGCAATTTTGAGTTTCAATGAACTCAAACTGTTTAGTTCAATATTTAAAAAAAAAACTGTATGCACACTTATTCAACTCCAAATACTTCTTTGCACTTTCATTAAAAGGTGAGTTTGGGTGTTTGAGTTTGAAATCATAGTTTTCAATGATCACTACAAACACAATTATAGTCACAATTACACAGCTATTTCCCCCTCTTTGTAACTTGGGCAAACATCATTTGACTTTTACCCTCCATGCAGACTGAAGGGTTGCCTTCCACCAGGTAGGTACCGGTCAGACACTGGCATGTGGAGTTCACACACAAACTCAGCGGTGGACACAAGGCGCAGGGGTCTGGGGAGAGGTAAGAAAAAATGCTGGAGTGATTGATTGGTTAAAGGCAACATTTCTACTGCATGGCCCTAGTTTAAGCAGTGGCGTTTCAACTGAAGGAGGCATTCTAGTGTTGGAGAAAGACAGTAATACCTGCTGTCAGTAGAAATTTAAATCCTATGATATTCTGATTCCACAGGTCTACTTTAGGTTAAATTGTTGTGTGATTAAAACTATATTGCTGCATAAAAATGGCAATCAATGTTTCCCACTTACATCTATGCCCAACACAAACATGTACCTCTTGGAGGTGTTGTTGAATTTGCGGTAGAGGTGGGCATGACTGTGGTCATCTTTGGTGTGGTGGCACTCCCCGTTGACTGGGTCGACCCAATGGTTGTATTCATAGACGATGGTATAGCTGTGGTCACATATTCTGTTGTTTCAACAACTGTGGTGGTGCTTGTTGCTGACTGGTCACTCGTTGTTGTATTCGATGTAAGTGCAGTAGGCGTGGCTGTGGTCTCAGCAGAGGACACATCTGTAATTACAGCTGTGCTCATGCTTGTAGCGGTGCTGTCTGCTGTTTCAGTGACGGTGCTTAACGAGCTCTCCTCTGTTGGCTGGATGGTGGTGGCGGTACCAGGGCTGGAGGTCACTGTGGTGCTTTCAGCCAAAGATGTGGCTGAGTTAGTGGTGGTGGATTCAGCCCCAGTAGATGTTCCCACTACTGTTGTGCTCATGGGTTCTTCAGTCGTTTCACCTGTGGCTGATCATTAAAATTGTACAACACAGGAATTCAGAACACAGGAACAGAAACAAATTGATCAGAGGCATATTTTATACAATAAACACAACTACAAACATGCACATGCGATTATTAACATGAAAGAGGAAAGACACCTTTTTGTAAATCAAATTTGTGAGTAGGTGCATGGTGATTGATTGCCCAAGACCACCTGATTCCACAGACCAGAGAGTGTTCACTAAAAAAAGCTAGTGATTGTGAATGCCAGTCATAGTCAGTAATCATTCTACTGCTAATACCACTTTCATTGTGCAAGAGCAGAGCAGCAGAGCAGCAGAGCAGCAGAGCAGCGGAGCAGCAGAGCAGCAGCGTAGCAGAGAGCAAAGCTTGAATCACAGAGGTCCCCCAGCTCCTTGGGGGATTACTGGGGAGCTGGGTAAAGCTCCTACCTGCTGACGTTACCACCATGGTTGATGTGGAAAATGGGTTAGTGGTGGCGGCCAAGCTGGTGGAGAGGCTGGAAGTGGAGGTGCTGCCGGTGGTTAGGGCAGAAGTACCTCCAGTGGTAGACCCGGAGTTAGTGGCTATGTTTGGCGTTGAGTTAGTGGTGTTAGTGGCGGTGCTTGCGTTGGTGGTTGCTATGGTACTACTGTTAGTAGTGCTAGAAGGGCTCATGTTAGTGGTGTGTGAGGTTGCCATGGTGCCTGGAGTCTGTGTTGTGACAGAACTTGTGATGTTAGTGCTAGTGCTTGCGTTGGTGGTTGCTATGGTGCTACTGTTAGTAGTGTTAGAAGGGCCTGGAGTCTGTGTTGTGACAGAACTTGTGACAACAGACGTAATAGTGGGCAATGATGGGGAGACAGAGACTGTGGAGTTAATGGTTGTGCTCAATTCTGCTGTAGATGTCAGAATGGTTTCTGTGTTAGTGGTCGGACTGGAAAAGGAAGAGGATGTAACTGTACCAGGGGAAAATGTTGACATGGTTTGGATAATATTTTGGCTTGTTTGGTTGGCAGTGTTTGGACTGGTTAAGACGCTTGAGGTTGGCATGCTTTCTGTAAGTACTGTTGTATTACTTTGAGAGAGAGATGTGGTGTCTGACACGGGGCTTGATTTAGTTATAAAGCTAGTTGTAGAGTTGAATGTTGGGGTAGTAGGCCTAGAGGAAAAAGTTGAAATACTGTTTAAAGTGGACGATATATCAGTAGAAGGGGTGGTTTCGGTGAGGAGAGAGGAAGCTTCAGTAGTGGATGTTGTGCTATTTTCTGATGCTGATGTTGGTGTGTGTGATGAAGCTAATGTTGAGGTGCCATCAGTTATAGATGACAAAGTGGTTGGATTAGATTGTACACTAGTGGTAAATGTCTGGCTTTCTGTAAAGTTAGGGGTCGTGCCTAATTCTGTGGTGTATTGCATATCAGTGGAAGAGTATGTTGACATCGGATTGGTTGGATTAGATGTTGTGTTGAGTGATGGACTGCTCTGTTCATTAGTGGTGCTTTCAGGAGTAGGAATTGACTTAGGTGTAGAGGTGCTTTCGGTAGAAACTGTTTGACTGGTGTATGTAGAAGTGACTACTGTCCCAGCTATTCCAGTAGTGGAATATGAGTTTGTTGTCAGTGCAGAGTCAGGGCTGGATGTTGGACTGAATGTAGGAGTTGAGGTGACTGTTAATGTTGATGCATCGGATGTTGGTGTGGGTGTGACCATGGTCTCCGCTGGCTCTGTTTGCTCATCACCGCTGGTGGTCTTTGAGGTGGACAGTGGAGTCATAGTGGTCTCCGTACCTGCAGAAGCGGTGGATTGACCACCTCCATCTGTAGCTGTGCTCCCCTCTGGGCCCCCTGTCTGCCTGGAGGTGGAGCTGGAGGTGGAGATGGAGCTAGTCTCGGGAGCACTTGCTGCAGCACTAGAGGTCATGCTCGGCTCTGGGCCAGTGGTAAGCTCTGTCACTGCCGTACTGTCTGGAACAGTAGAGAGTATGTCAGTAGACAAGGACTCCACAGTGGTTGGCCCCTCAGTCGCAACAGTGACTGTTGTGCTCATTGCCTCAGTGGCTGTGGTGCTTTCTTCGGTTTGGGACATGGATGACATTGTGGCACCAGACGACGTGCCTGTCTGTGCTAAGGTGGAACCAGAAATCCCAATGACATCATTAATGGTTGCTGTTGACGATGACGCCTCAGGAGTGGATGCATCGGTGACCTCTGTGGGGACGGTGGAGGGATCTCCTTCTGTCAGTGCCACAGTGGAACCCTGGGAAAGCGTTGTGGATCTCGTGGAGGAGGAGGTGGTGGCGTTGGAAGGGTCACCTGTGGCAGCAGATGAAGTAGAAGCTGTAGATGGGGATGGAACAGAGAGGGAGGAAGTAGGGGTGGTGCTAGTGGCTGAGGAGGTGGAATCATCCATGGGGTCAGTTGAGTTGGCCGTGCTGCTGTCGGAGGTAGGGGTTGCTACAGGTGAGGTCGGGGTGTCAGAACTAGCTGCCCCACTGGAGGTAACTATGGTGGAGGAGTCTGGTGTGGTCTGGCCCACTACAGCTACTGGGATGAATGCTAAAATAAAAATAAACAATCAATCTTATCAATCAATCAATCAATCTGTGTCAATGTTTAAAAAAGTAATGTTAATATATTAATAGATTAATAGATATTAATAGATATATTAATAGAGGAACACAGAGGAAACAAAATCACCAAGAATTTCCCTAACCACCCACTTCTGTACTTTGGTCAGAACTTGATAAGCTCAGCGCAGTGAACAGGCACTGACCAAGGAAAACTCTCTGTTCCAATAGTGAATAATTACAGCAGCGTGTACAAATGACAGTTGCAAGAGGTCCGGTCAGACCAGGAACTAATTTGCCTATTTTCCAAGACCAGTAACTGGTCAGTGGACAGTGACTGGTGTTTATGTGTGTGTTTGTGTGTTTGTGTCTGTGTGTGTGTGTATGGGTGAGTGTGTGTGTATGTGTATGTATGTGCATGTGTGTATACTGGTAAATAAGTCATTTTTTATGAGTTACTGTGTATCTGTTTCTGTACTGTCATTTTCTAAGTTCCCTAAACACTCATTCAAAGCCTACTTTACAGCATTTCATAAACGAATAAATGATTTCTGTGCAGGCTACCAGCAACACCAGGACAGAGAGCAGGTGCGCCGGAGAGCCAAACTCTCACAGTGGGTCTGATAAGGCCGTGGGTTACCAAGAGCGGAGAAAGGCTGTTGCTATGCTGATAAGACAAATAGAAAAACAGCACTTTTTCTGTTCAGCTCAAGTCTGTGGAATAGAGTATGCACAGAAATATTTGCCACCAAAATCACATTCACCTGCAATTGTGAGTCACTTAAATAATATTTCTTCAGATCTGACCTGAAAGAAGCCTTGCACAAGTACCTGCTCAGCAACTTTTCTAAAGGGGAGTGGCAGTAATTCCTTATTTAACGCTTCTCTAAGAATGACCACTAGGGGCACTGTTTCAAACCCAACCTGTTAAAGATCTAAACAATGGTCACTTACACAGAACTAAACATTCTAACATCAACATACTTCTGTATTTCACATACAGAACATAAACATACATACAGCTAGTTCCCTTAAAAAATAAATGTTGCGAAAACCACAGACATGCAGATTTGTGTTTACTGTAACATGAAAAAACACGTTTCTGACCTAGAAACCATGTCAGACTCAGAGGCCTGATACACAGTAACACACTTTGCCCTGTGTATCTCTGTGTGTGTAGGAGAAGGTTGAGAGGGCCACTTCTGTTATGATTCACAGCACAAATACAATGCATACCTGTGAACATCACCCAATCTCCTTCACACTAGCATTTTATTTAATTTTTTCCCCCACCCAAAACTTTAAACTAGGCAAATCATTTTGTCGATTAATTATTAAATGTATGCAAATTATGTACCCCATCTAAATAAAGTTCTCTTCTCACTGGCTGTTAATTTAAAACTGTAAGACCGATTGGGAACCCACATCAGGTAAATGCTCTGAGAGAGAGCAAAGCTGACAGATGCCGTAGGAGAGAGGAGAGGCCGCCCATCCATCTAGCCGCAGATTTGGGCAGACTCAGTCCAGCCCTCGGGCCTCTTGATTGGACAGCCAGACTGCTCGGAGAGATTATCCTCCAGTCTGCTTAACCCAGCCAGACACAAAAGAGATGACCAGGTCAGGGCCTGCCACTTCCAGGGCAAAGCCTGCAGCTGACCAGGGAACTGGACCTGATTCCTGCTGTATTACAGACTGTGAGCACATGACCCCAATCAAGCTTATGCCTCTGCCAGAGAGGTACTGGTGAAGCTATAAACCTTCTCTAAGTTCTCTAAGCCTACATTCACCTCAATGTTAATTACCTGATTGTGGTATGTTGTTGTTGCTGTTGTTGTCGTCCACTGACCATAAAACAGGTACTAAAACCAGGGGTGTTATTCAAAACAACAACCACGAATGGTAACCATAAGCACTATTAATACAGCTGAGATATGTCCTTACGCTGTATGAAAGAAACAGTTATTACTATGCCAATATTAATATCAACCCAAGTATCGGGTTTTGCCTAGGTCTGCATCATTCTTCCTAATCTCCGTGCCCTTGTGTACCTGAAGTTCCCTTTTCACTGTAAACGTTCTATTAGTTTCCCTGATAAACTCCTTTGTTATAAACAAGCAAAGCATGAAAAGGGGAAGCCTGCAAACAATGCCAGAATAAGACACTGAATCATATGTCAGATGGTCACTCCTACTTCAAAGGGGCTTTTTTTGCTTGCGTTTGACTGCTAGCGGACGGCTAACTCGAATGGAAAAGGTGAGCAGATCGTTGCTTAGCGGCCGGGTGGGAGTGTGTGCGTCGTCGTGGGAACCGTCCAAGATATCCGAGTCGCTCCTAAGCGCCAGGTCTCTCCTGTCACCTAGCAGCCACCAAACTGCTTTGGTGGACAATGGGCCTCGTGTGCAGAGGTTATGAATGAATCTGTGTCTGGCTCTTTTAAAAGAACACAAGAAAAAAAAAAGGAAAAAGACGAAACATGACCTTGACATGTCTTCACCTCGCATTTGCCCCCC
>CM059266.1:9251415-9273915 GCA_030347295.1 Setipinna tenuifilis
TGTGTGCGTGTGTGTATGTGTGTATATGTGTGTGTGTGTGTGTGTGTGTGTGTGTGTGTGTGTGTGTGTGTGTGCGCGCACGTGCGTGTGTGTGTGCGTGTGTGTGTGTGTAAGTGAGTAAAACACAGCGGGAAAGATGCCCTCTCCAGCTAGCTCCAGTCTCCCGGCACAGCCACTGTGCCTGCTCTTGCCATCTCCATAACTCACCAACACACAACTCAGCAGCTCCACACACAATGACATGACAGAAGAGAACTCATGTTCTCTCTCTCTCTCTCTCTTTCCCTTTTCTCTGTCTCTTCTCTCTCCCTCTCTTTCTCGCTCTCTCTCTTTCATACATAGACACACACTATATTTTTCTTTCTCTCTCCCTCTCTGTTTCTTTTTTTCTATCTCTCTATCTCTCCCTCTCGTTCTCTCTCTCTCTCTCTGTCTCTCTCTCTCTCACACACACACACACACACACACATTTATTGTGGTCACATGAGACTCTAGGCGCCAGAGTGTGGTGAAGAGGGCAGTGAACCTTCAGGCCATCCATTTCTCCTGTAGGACTTTGTGTCCGGCCATTAACACTTGCAGTCATGCCACATGGACAGCTGTAGTCGTTCTTCTCTCTTTCTCTCTCTCTGTGTGCTTTTCTTTCTCTCTTTCTCTCTCTTTTTCCTTCTCTTCCTCTCTCTCGTTCTGTCTCTCTCTTACAGACACACACACACACTTTCTTACCCAGTCTTTATCTCATTTTCTTTCTTTCTTTCTTTCTTTCTTTCTTTCTTTCTTTCTTTCTTTCTTTCTTTCATGTCTTCATTTCCTTTACTCTGTACTGCTGCACTGCTTTCTCCCCTGCTGGGTTGGTTATATACACATAAAAGCCAAGCTCTTAAACACAAACCTGCGTATGCTCTAATGACTGACAGCATGCACAGACTACTGACATAAGACAGCTGTGGTATATGCTACACATCACACACATAGTATATATGAATAAAATAACACACAAACACACCTACACATACATGGACATACACACACACATACACACACACACTGTCTCTCTCTCTCTCTCTCTCTATCACTTACACACACACACACACACACACACACACACACACACACACACACACTGTTTCCATCATCATAAAACGGTCAGAGCACTTTTATGGAGAGCATACATCCTCCAGGCATAGCTCATAGCGCATCATGGTTCCCCCTGCCCCCCTTTCCTCACACCGCATCGCTGCCCTTTGACCTCAGAGTGCCGTAGGGGTGAGTGAATGTTACAGCGTCCTGCAGGCTAACTTCCTGGCAGCGACCCCACATCACAGCCAATGAGCAGCTCAGCCTCGTTGTGAGGTCCCTCACCTCCACACAGCCACCCACAATCCTCTCAACCTTTCAGACCACGTCATATGCCTGGGCGTTTGTGGGGTGGCTTGGGGTGGGTGGTGGGCTTGCTCTGCTGTCAAGGTTTGTGGAGTGTTCGTTAAAAAGTGACCTGCGGGTCACGTGATTGGTCACGGCACTGGACAATTCATGGACACACACATCTGAGTGTCTCATCTTAGACAACAGAGCCTGATGCTGTCATAGGAAATGTTCGTCAGCCCAAAATGCTCCCTGCCCCTGTGTCATGCTAAGATGCTTAGTTTCGGGTGATAGAGAGGGCTTTAAGAATCACACTAATAGTTGTGACATGTTAGCAACTAGTCTGGGGTTTCCCAAGAATTAACCACAAAACCCCTGACTCACACACGCATGCCATGTGAATGTAGGCCATGCTCTAGAGGACCCTGCATGACTCAGTTTCCTATAAGCTCCCCACCACTCCACTCGAGACTACCCTCAAAGTTATGTGCCCTTTTGACGCCCTATGTAGGTCTTCAGTGGCCACACATTAGAAACCTAATGTTGCCTAATGAGAAACCGCAAGCTTCTAAATTAGTTGCAAATACTTGAAAACCTCAGCAGGCAGGCAAGCCGAGGGATAACAGCGACATGCCGTAGCCAGCTGGCATGTGCTGAGTCTGATCTGTACACAAACACTAAGCTCCTTTTACATTTTACAATGGACCTCGGTCTCAGAAATAGCTGGATTACCTTTATATCCACACGAACCTCTCGAAGTAAACGCACCTTTTATTCGTAAAGGCGGAAAAAGCCCTTTACTAAAACTACTCAGGTGAAAACATGCGTGATTTGACGCGATATCCCTCCTCTGAGTTGATCCGCTACACAGTTGTATCGTATCGTATACCAGGCAATCATAGCACAAAGCCATGAACAAGTTCAGCACAATAAACAACAAATGGTGGATCGTCTTTTGTTTTGACTGAATTAACTGTAAAACATGCCGTTATACAATAATCAGAGACCGGTGAATCAGTGCCACCTTACCTGACCCAACGAGCCAAGACAAGACGAGAAATTTATGTAGTAATGTCATGGTGCCCCACTCCCAGGTTTTGGTTCCTTTAGAAAGACTGTTTAACAAAGAAGATCTATGAGGTAAAATGTGCCGTCAAACAAAAAAAAAATCGGTCGCCTGTGTAATTTTTGTCGACTATCTGCTTGAAGTGCGTGCAGGCTACAGGTGGGTAAAAGTCTGAGCGCTTGTCCGCCGGTGCATTTAATGCGCTGTGCCCCTCCTAGCACAGAGGCGGGCACTCGCAGGATACCTGTGCGCTGCCCAGCTAACGGCAAGTATGAGTGGCTAATTTTAGCCTTCTTGTAGTGTGTGTGTGTGTGTGTGTGTGTGTGTGCGCGTGTGCGTGCCTGTGTGTGTGAGTGTGTGGTCTAGGAAAACTAGACTAGACTCACAGTGGAGACCCTAATATCACCACAAACATGGGTATTGGGAAAAGAATGATATGAAAACTCAAATGACCTCACTAAATCGCCCCTTCATTCGTTGGTTTACATAGACGTTATATTAAGGACAGAATTCTTCCGCATAGTAAATGTTGCTTTTATGAGGTTGGCTGTCCAGGGTTTTCCGTCAGTGAGCTAGCTTATTTAAAGAGAATCCTTTTGTGTGTATATGTAGTTGTACGGTGTGTATACAGGTGAAGACGGACTAATAGTTAAAAAACATCAAAGAGGCTAATGCGAAAACTTTTCCATGGGCAGGGCAGAAAAATAGAACTGCGCAAGATTAGGCGGGTCTCTTCATTTAAATAAAACAAAATGATTTTCATATACAGCAACCACCTTCCAACCCATGTTTTTTATGTGCATGTATGACCATCTTGAGGCTTGTAAATTCAAATAGGGCCATCAAGACAACAAAACAGACAAATGTGCGCCTGGGATGATGCAATGCAATCAGGCCGATATGGATGGTTGTGGAGCTGTATTGCGTAAAGAGGATAAACTTTATCCTTGTTTAACGTGCCCCACCTATGTATTTTGTTTTTCCGTAGATGCAGGTATGCAGGATAAGCACAACACCTCCGCTATTTCGAAAACACGCTACAAATCCTGTGCCTTACACTCCCAGTATCGGGTCCAGAAATAACTTGGGATATTTTGATGAGGACGTCCTCTGATGGCAGTGAGGTATGACCGTTTCTAGTGATAATCGTTAAACAAAAGTACAAAGTAAACCATTATCGCCTACTCAGGTTTAGTCTAATTTTGGACAATATAGGTAACCTACTCTTGATTGATAATTAAATGCAATTCATAATTGGGAACAGTTTTCCAAAATAAAGCCAACTCTGTTGAACCCAATGAACATGCCCGTGCAGCCGTGCTGCACAGAGTCCAGCTTTGAATAAAAATTCTGTAGCATTTACTAATTCACAGTGTACCTTGAAACTGACATACAAAAAAACAATTGTGGCAAATATCTCACACAGAAAGGTTGTGGGACTTGGCACTGCAGGAGAGCGAATGCACCACTAAAGCCTGGGATGTTTGGAAAGGTCCCCATATCACCAGCACAGCACCCTCTACTGAAAGGCTGGAAGATAAACAGTCCTAGCAGTAGGCTATGGTGCTTTGGGGCCTGCAGTGGGTCAGCAATTTGAGGGAACGAACCACATGCTAATTACAGTATCTCAGATGTGAGGAGGAATATTGTGTAACAGCATGGGCTTCCACTTAGTGATGACAATGCTATCGGCAGGTTGTATGCAAATGGCTGACCGCGTTTTGGTCTTCTCACGGACACCGAGATTGAGGACACATCAGAGTTCAGCAGGAAGTTTGGCTGATGTGCGTAGTGCGGGAGGAACTGTTTAATTCTCTTCCTCATGGTTGCATTGGTTGATGAAAGTAACCCAGGGCAGGGGACTACCTCCTATCCTCTCCCTCTCTCCACCACCAACATCTGTTTGTCCTCCCAGCCTCCGCTCAGCAACATGTTATATAACAGTAGGCCTATGCTTATTTATGGCAGTCCTTAGGCATTGCTCGTAACACACCGTTCTCATTCTTTTTTGTTGCTCATCATTCCCACCAATTACTGCCCAGAGTCTTGTTCTCTGTTTGTTTATATATTTGTGTGTTTCCCTGTAGAACCACTCTTTTAAGTTTGTTTCACGAAAAGAATTAGCGGCCGCCATAGAAACAGGATGAATTACACTGATGAAGGAAGCTTCCAGAACATTGGCTGTTCTCTGTGGAGTCCTTGTTTTGTTTCCAGCCCACCCTCTCTCTCTCTCTCTCTCTCTCTCTCTCTCTCTCTCTCTCTCTTGTCTGCGTGGACTGATGGCCTTTCATAGATTAAATGAGGCAAAAAGCTCAGTGACCATGAACAATATCAAACTTACAATAGATGCTCCAGAAACAATTTCTGTTGTTTTTTCCACGGTAGTTTACACTAGGGTTATATCAGGGGACGCTGATTCTAAATCAGTTGGCAGGGATACAGTGAACCTGTATGACACTTATCATGCCACAGTAAAATCAATAGTACAACAATGGAAAATCATTAACACTGCAGGTTGGTTGCAGCTAAGGGCAGTTTCGATACTATTAGGCTACTTTCTTTTTGTTTGTTTTATTGAATAGATGTTGTGGAAAAAAAAAACATAGTACTTACATTACTACATAAATATAGTACTTACATAATCTATACATTAACATACTGATTTATTAAAAGGAGTTTGATAAACGTTTTCTTTAAATGGCTTTTTGGTTTAGTGCGATATTTGATGGATGGATTTTCACACTTACATCACCCTTGTTCAAACATGATCAACGGTTATACAGACTTATAGCGCAGGTTATAATACATAGAAAAAGACTGTCCAATCAAATTTCATATAAAGGCAGAAGTTGTTTTTATTTGAGAAATTGTTTTTCTTGGGTTTGGTATCACAAGGTAAGTTGTGGAGCAACCTACTGTAAATTGAGGAGCTACATATGAGGAAATAAGCCTCTCTACACGTGGACATAACATAGCTGGGGATAGTAAACAGCAGAAAAAACAACTTTCTAGATTTTAGTCTTCTTTTTTAATACACTCCAGTTTGAATGCACCAACATTGACGGTTTGGGCTAATAACATAGGAATAACATAACATAGGGCCTGGGATAATAGCATCGTACTGACTACATGATACTAAATAAAGCACCCAGTGACCAACATGATGCCGATAAGAAAAAATACACACCCTCTCCATTACATCATGCAAGGAGTCATAATTGATTAAGTGTTTAAGTGTAGGAGGCAAATTGATTTGATTTTGAACTAAAGCTCCCTTCTAACTTATTCCCTGTTTAGTTTAGTTATTGTGAAATAGATGCATGTCCACAGTTGGGTGAAATGTAGAGGACTACATTAAGTGTCATCTTTCCTGCTGAGCTCATCTTTGTCATTGGAAAAATAACTGTTTATGGCTGTTGTTACAATAAATGATACATGTTATGTTGACATAATCCTTCCTGCTAATTTTGTAGTGTTTTTGATGTGGGTGAATTTAACCCCCACCTATAAGGACATACATAGGCAATGACCATACCTCCATCTTAATTCTCCATTTTCCTGGCGTGATCTGGTACCAGGAAGTACTACACAATGTGTTATATGCCATACGCTCCCCCTTCACTTAATTAATGACCAAGTGGAACGAAAATAAAACAACAACATTAATCACTTTCTGTCACATTATGCTATATCATTTGTTGACTTAGTGATGTACAAGGAAATACACTTAATATCTTACAGCTAAAAAAAAATCCCCACTCAGATCCCCTCCCATTTTTCATCATCAGCTTTGGTTGCGTTCCTTTTAAACTCATGAAGGTCAGATGTGAACTTTGGAATCTATGTAAATCTCCATTCTGCACAAGATGAATACCGTGTTTGAGGATAGGTTGGCAAACATGGCTTTCAGGTTTCCAGTAATGCTCTACATCCCAAATTTCCTTCTCCACAGCAAAGAACGATTTACAATTAGTTTACAGTCCAATAACTTCAACAGAGTCATAAGATCTTAATCCAGTATATCATCTTGTTCACCTATAATGCTGCCAAAGAGTCTCAATGTATAAAGCCAAGTAGATCAGATGACAGCTTTGCAAAGACTTCCAAGTCTATTTCTTTCCAGCGTTTAGGGAGTGACGTGTTTTGGCAGTGTGATGTTTGCAAATAAAAAGTAGTAATCCTGAAAAGAATCTTGGGATGATTTCAAGAACCCTGCACTGACAGGGGCATTCACTTTTATTCATTTTTAAAAAAAATCAGCACTGTTATTTGGAGGGGACAAAACAATTATTAAACATGTTTCAATAATCCAGATTATCTGAGAATCCAGAGTCTGATTTGCAGTCTGATGAAGAGCAGTGGGCTCAAAACGTCACTTGTACGTCACTTAAAACGTCAGCACTTTGGTCAGCTGCTGTTGTTGTTTCTGAAGTGCTGTACAAATAAACTTGACTTTGGTGAGGGACGTGAATAAAAGTTGAAAATCAGAGATCTGAAGTGTGCGGAGCACTCCTTTATGTATTGAATAATCCAGATTGGCCCAGTCACCTCTTTGCATTACAGTGAAGGCACATGAGTTTGGACTGGGTGTGGATTTATATGGATGAATACAAAACTCTATCAGTGATTATGAAGCAATAGTGTTGTGGGCCATCCAAATGACCCTAGTTATATCACCCCAACACAACAATGAAGCTACATTATTCCTTATTAATCCATTTGGACACAAACTCCATAATGGACTGAGAAGCGAGACAGTGTTTGTGCTGTATTTGTGAGGCTATTTGGGCATGGCTTTCAACCCTATTTTGAATAGCAGAATCTTTTGTAAGGCTCGATGTGAGAGTCATCTGGTTTTGTATGATGATGGTGCCAGCAGCAATGGACAGGAAATACTAAGATAACATTTCCAGTAGTTTAAACAGTATTTCTAGGACTTAGAGAATGGTGGAACTATAGTATCATAATTGTGTGATATAACAATAGGCTGCATAAAAATATAAAATTAGGCGGTGTTCGGCATGAAAATACATGGACTGAAAAAGTAAGAAAACCTAAAAATAAAAGCTGTATACAGCCATGCCCAAACTGTTATGGGGTCAATAATGGTTTACCCTGGCAGAGTTTGGTTGCATTGTTTGGCATTGTTCTGTGCTCTGCCCAGGTTCATAACTCGAGGTTACACCGCTTTTCTAATCTGTGTAAATGATGGGTTCTTTAGTCGGCAGAGACTACCACACGTGCATTAGGAAAGTATGTACCATTTTCACTGAATTACCCACTGCAGTTTGCCACAATGAGATGATTTCACACACACAGTGCAGTCTATTGCTATGAAACGGAATTTGTCATAGGACAATACATTCATAGGAAATGCTCCACAAGACTGGGAAGTAGTCTGCTGTAGCTGTACACAATTATTTTACTCTGAAGGGAAATAATTTGCTTCCGTCGTATAGATGATAAGGTTTCACTGGGTTTCACTTTGACAATTGTCATGGTCTACAAAATAAAAACAACCAACCAAACAACTACATAGCCTTTAAATTAAATAGAAAGGGAAGTATGATGGACCTAAACAAAACAACACTGTTGGTCTATTTGTTAACATGTCTTTTCCCCTGACTTTGAATCAAAATATCATTTTCCCGATAGAGGCTTTTGTTCAAGAACTATGAACAAATATTTGTGTCTACCATTGCAATGCTGTGATGGAGAAACTCAAACAATACTGATTCATCTGTGTCACCCATTGTAACGACATGTACTTGATAGAGAGGCACTGAGGGTGAAAAAAAAACATTTAGACTCAAGGCCCACACGCTGTTATGAGCCTTACACAGGAAGCTCTAATGGAGAGCATACGATGCAGACTGGTTACAATGAGACCAGACAGGGTCTATTTGGATAGAGATCCCACAGACAGACATCTGAGGGCTCAGGATCCAAACAGCTGTAAATATGGCATTGTTCAATGTCTGTGGTCGCGCGGGATTAGAAAAGGGCCTCCTGTTGTTTGGGACTCAGGGATATGTAGTCAGGTGTGCCCATGATGTCACTCATCTTTATGCTTTTATGATTGTTGCGTCCGTCGGCCAGGTCAAACAAAGCACAGCCCAGGAACCAGATAACACTCTCTCTCTCTCCAGAAGGCTCGTCAGCACAGAAACAGTGATATGTGCTGAATTTATGTAATACACAAACTAGCATTAGCAGAAGCAATAAACCCTCTTGTGACTACATATGGAGGATTTGATAAGGTTTTTAAGTGACTGAAAAGTAGGCGCAGAAACAACAAAATCCCCTCAGACAAATCATATTGAACATCAAAGCATTAGCGGTTTATCGAAAGAATGTCCATCTCTCAGGGCATGCCTGCAATAAAATGTATACAGTAAACATAGTACATAGTCAGGTGGATATTATTATTGTTATTAAAAATACATATTCGTTTTTAGGTGACAGGACAGTGAAAAACACACACAAGGCAACAGGCTTTAAAGAGAGCATGTTTCTACCTAAACAGATAGGAGCAGGCTCCAGTAACTTGGGGCACCACTTAGTTCTTTTTTTCTCTCTCTCTATTATAGCAATTACCTGATGAATACTGACTAATAGTAATTTGTTGTTTAGGAATGAGTCAAAATTATTCAGGGCCTTTTTGAGAACCTTTGCTGAAACCAAATCCCTGATGATAGTGTAGTGTAGTGTAGTTCATGTGCGTATTTGCGTGTTGTTGTGTGCATCTTCTTAGTGCCCAAACAAAGGATTACTGAATGCAGTGCCCATCCCATCCATGCACCAACCCACGCAATCACCTCACACACGTACGCGCACACACGCAGACACACACACACACACCTGTAGGAAGTTTAGTAATTCCTCCTTCACAGAATAGGAGGAACTATTTGGAAATGAGACCTAAAAGATTGGAGCCCAGCACTCTGGTTGACCTTCTGTGCCATGATCTGCCTTGGTCACAGTCGCAGCGGAACGAATGGCAGAAAGCGCCAGCGTTGCCACAGACAGAAATACGAGCGAGCTAGATTACTATCTGCGCTATCCACACTTACTCAACGTCATATGGCCTCATTACATCCTGATCAGTCCCTCGATAAGCACACTTATCGCTGATAATTAAGAGCCGTTAACAGCCATGTGCTCATAGCTGTCCACCAATAAACTCGACTGATTCATACCTTACATGTAAGCATACAGCAAAAAATTTTGTTGACTTAATTGGTATGTAAGCTTCCTGTGAAACAAGCTGGATTAAAAAAACACTCACACATGTCATAATACATATTTGTCAATAAAGTAACACCCATGATTGTATTGTAGTACAATTTTTGTCAAAATCTGCTGTGTGCCTTATTGGCCTTTGAGCTGTCTGTTTCCAGTAGGCCCTGAAACACACACCACACACACATACTTGGCAACATAGGTTTAATTTCCCCTGAATAACAAACTGTCACTGTATCATTAATAGCCCTGGATGAGACAAATGTTGGACAGGGCCAGTCCCTGTAGATCATCTACAGATGCGTAGGTCATAAACAAACAGCCAGCTGAAAAGCTTCCCTATTATGTGTAATATTATGTGTGATTAAGGTTAGATGGGGGTTTGGTTAAGGTGATGCTCAGCAAACAGTCAACAACTGGGATGAATTTGACCAACCCATTTTTGAAGTCTGCAGGTAAACTCTACAAATATGGATTCACTATGCTGATTTCAGCCGTTAGGCTTAAACACCACCACATGGTTTGGTGAACTATATGCACTGAGGAGAATATGTGACAGCCTGTGGCTGCACTCTGCAAATGAAGGAATGAACATTAGGGGCTGACATTACTGCATACCTTCGCTCCTACAACACAAGTGTTCGCTGACTTCCAGTGGCAAAATTGTAAAAATGAAAAGGCAGCCAAATGATGCACACAGTGGTAAATAGGTGGGTTTACTAGGTAGTGAGTTAACCATGTGTTTCAAATGAGCGCTCATTAAAAAGGCAAGTCAGTGCCCTTTTGTCATATAAGGCGGTGTAAAACCGCCGCCTACATGTTTACCAGCTATTACACAACCTTTCATAACGCCCCGACTTAATTTACGTCTTAGTCCTTTAGGTCTTACTGTTTCATTACTTAGTGGTATGCAAGTGGACAGAAAAGAATTAATTTTATTGTACAGTTTTCTAACTGTACATATGACAATAAACCTAAACTTCAGCAAAGACAGACCCTAAAAAAAAGACACGTTCACACAAACCCAGAAGAGACACGTTTCAACACTGTCATTCCTGGCTTCTGAACCTGACCACCGTCCCAAGGCATTGTATTCAAAGCCTGATATGCTAGGAACTAACTGAATGCATCAGTAGGGAATATTTATGTGTTGACTAAATCCTGTGTGCATAGCTCTGGTAGGGCCCATTCACATTCTCTCAGTCTCAGGCATGTTTGACCTTTTCAAACCATCCAACTCCAAGGACATAAACAGCAGCAGGCCCAGTTTATTGTTTTTGATAACAGCATTTTTTTTTTATTTCTTTTTTTCCCTAATGAAGAATAAATTCAAATTGACAGGGGGCGGCCCTGTGACCCAGACCACAGAGACCTGGAACATAACATGACAGGAGAAAAGAGAACAGTTCTGTGTGGCGACTTAGTGACGTAAACCAAAAAAAAAAAAAAAAAAAAAAACATTGGGCTAAAAGACAGACTAGCAATACAAAATCAGAAAGTAACACTGAAAAACAGGAAAAAAGAAACAAACATTTCATGCAAGTCCAACAAGGGGTCAGGAAAAAAAAAACAAATTTAGTGTTCAATACATATTCATGTAAACAACATATGTACTTTCAAATAAATACATGTATTATTGCAGACAGCAAGAAACCATTACAGTTGGCTCCCCACTGAAACCACTGTTTAAAAAAAACAACAAAATAAAACAAAACAAAAACAGTGAAACACTTGGTTGGCGGCTGGTGGACACTTTTAAGATTAGTTCTCTAGAACAGGGGCTTTATCCTGAAAGGCCTGGTGGACTGCTTGACCTGCCTTCAGTGACAGAGAGGTTTAAAAACAAACAAACAAACAAAGAAAAAAAAAACACTCTAACACTGGCTAGAGGACTGTTGCTACATTGGAATACATTTGAGGCTACGTTAACAGGAATATGTACCTGGCCTCTGGGACAGAAGTGGTCTTTTAAGAGTACGTATGTGTCTACGCGCAGGCCTCACCCTCGCCCCTGCTCTAAGAATCTCTTCACAGGCTTCATGACCACCACACACTAAATGGCCTCAATTAAAGAAGGAAAACGGAAAACGAAAACCAAAAACTTAAAACTGCCATGTTGTGATGGTGTCTGTAGAATTGCTACAGCATCGGCTATACACACACACACACTTACGCGCACACATGTACATACATACATACATACATAGATACACACAGACAGTTTTATACCCCCGTCTTCTGCCATTCCACACACACTCATGATGTGCAGCGTTATGAGGTATAGAGAGAAAAGGTCTGCTATCGGGGGCCTAGCTTTCAAAGCCAGCCTCCTCAGAGGTCCTATTCTCTGTGACCATAGCTTGTGGCTCTTGGGATCAGTTGCTACTTGAGGAGTCGTGCCAATTCCATCGCGCTTGGCACAACATGCTGTCGCCCTCTGCTGGACAATGTACGCATGTACAACGATGAAAGGGCTGTCCACTCAACAACAAACAAGTCAGTTTACAACAGAAAAGAAAAGTCAGGAAAAAAAAAACACAAAAAGTGGTGTTGAAGACAATGTAGTCAAGTTGCTTGTTTTGTATAACATACGCATAAATAAATGAGAGCAGAGAAAGAAACTCTTTCTGAAATTCATTTTCTCAGCATTTTAAACGCATCACTGAAGACTCAATGATTCAACCTTCGTGTTCGCATGATTCATTGCCATGTTTTTACGTTTGTCGTCATGATTCAGATGGTCATTTTCCACTTGGTGACTCGGATCATGGGCATGTATTTCTCTTGTGGCTTTAAGTCAAACTGACAGGGACACGCTTAACTAACTAGGGGGCAGAACTAACCATTCGTAAATCCCGTTTTTAATACTTTTGAAAAGCAAATAACTCCCAATCCAGAAAGAAAACCCAACCTCCCCCCACCCACCCACCTCTACACCCAGTCCTACATACCTCAAAAGCATACAGGAGAATTAGAAAATGAACAATAATTAAAAAATAAAGTAACGTCATACCATTCACCTCCCACTGTCCCAAGAGGACAAATTCACCCCAGCCCCCCCAACCCCCTCCCTGTGTGTTTGCGACCCTATATTCCTCCCATACAAAAAAAGAAAATCATGCCACGCACAAAAAATAACAATAATAACAACAATAATAATTATACTTATAATAAACACAGGCTGGCAGGAGAGCTCCCCTCCCAAATATATCTCTGTTGCAGCCTCTCCCAGTAACACAACCCCCCCCCACCCAAAGTCCCCCCCCCCCACTCTGCACCGTACCCATCCAACAACTCTCAAATCAACCCAACACACCCCCCCACCCCCCATTACCCCACCCCAACCCAACCCAAGAACCCAAACCCCAAACTCCGACTGACGCCATCTTGTTTTTAAAAAAAATGAGTTTCCCCTCCCTCTGTTGCCTGCCTCGGGAAGTTTAGTTCATGACTATGCGGCTCAAAAAAAGTGCTCGTGGGTGCCCTCCTCGAGAATGAGGAACGGGCGAGGGAGAAGAGGTGTGTGCGCGAGGAAGACAGAGGGAGAGAGAGCGGGGGTGGGGGGGCGGGCGGGCGGGTCCGGGGGGGGGGGGAGGAGACGAAGAGCAGCTACGTGGCGCCACAGGGGCCCTCACCTGGCAAATTGACTGAAGTCTGCATCACAGTGCTCACCACCCTGGCACCCCTCAATGCAACCCGCAACAACCGGCCCTCTTCTTGTGTCTCGGGCCGAAGTGGCCCGAAGTGTTCACTCATCCACTACACAGTGCACTATGGAGGAAAGAAAGCAACGCATCTCGCACCCTACACAGTGCACTATGTAGTGGATGAGTGAACATTTCGGACAGAGCCTCAGTCTGCTACTGCAAGACAGAGAGGGGAGAGGAGGGTTAGCGAAGGGTGGCCTTTAGGACCCTGCGGACACCTCTGCTCCTCAAACTCCAGCTTGCCCTCTCTCCCCCCCTCCAACCCCCCACCCACCCCCCTCACCTGACTGTCCCCAGAAAGATTACATGTCATTATACATTTATATATATACTTTTATAAATATATATGGCCCTTATTGAGAGAAAGAAATGAGAGTTATTTCACATAGATGAAAAAGAAAAAAGAAAGGACAAAAACAAAAAATAAAATAGAAAAAACGTACCATAATCTCTATACAGTTAACGTGGAAAAAGTGTAATCAGTGTTTTTAGAGCAGGCGGCACTTCCTCGTTCTTGATCTGTCGATGTGTGTGTCACAGGAGGCGTACAAAAATAAAGATCATTGCTCATTTTTTTTTCTGTTTTGTCAAGGCCTGTTATGCGACGATACCAAACATCCGTCTTATTTCACGAGTGCTCGTGACGAAAGTCCAGCTAGAAATTCTCCTGCCATTTCGCCATTTTTAGTATTTTTCCTGAGTAATACTTGAATCCTTTGTAACAGACAAATATCTGAACTTTGTTTTTCCAACTTTTTAAATCTTTTTTTTTCATTATTATTTATTTTTGTTTTGTTTTTTTTTTTAGTATTTTTTTTTGCTAGTTCAGCTCTTGGCCAGTCCCTGCCATCTTAAGCTCATGGGTATAGCATGTGTAAGACTGATTGCTAAAACACCTGTGCGTGTGGTGAGAGGGGGAAACCAAGTTCTATTTTTCCGTTTGCCACTTTTAAAAACACACTGAGTTTTTTTTTTTTTTTTAAATGGAGTAGGCCTAAAATGACACTATAAAAAGACACCAAAGAGGGATAGAACCAACTAAAATAATGTAGTTAAAAAAAAAAAACGAAAAAGAAACAAAATTGCATTTGTTGAGATACCTTGCAGGCTCTCTCCCATTGTGAAATTTTATACAAACATAAATGGCAGTGTAATAATAATTAAAAACAAACTTAAAAAATAATAATAATAAAATAGAAGAACTAAATACAAAATAATCATAATAAGACAAAAAAATCATCAAACTACAAAAACTACAACACTGACAACATCAACAACAACAAAAGCCAAGGGAAAAACAAACAAACAAACAAAAAAAAAAACAAGTGAATCAATGACACGACTCGTCTAATGCCTGCTGTGGCACTCTCAACTGTAACTTTGGCTTGTTGTGGTTTTGGAAGCGGTGCTCACTGGCTCGCTGACGTCGGCTAACAGACTAGTATACCCTGAGAATTCGGAGACAGGAGTCCTGACGCGGTGGTGCTCCACCTCCCTGCCTGAGTCAGTGCCGTAGGCCAGGCCCACGCCCACACCCACTCCCCGACCGCCCGCCCCGCCCTTGAACTGCGAGCCGAAGGCCTGCGCGAAGTTCTCGATCTGGTAGGGCGAGCCCGACTTGGCCGCGTCCAGGGGCGCCAGGTCCTGGGAGGGCGTGAGCGGGTAGGCGGCCCCGTTCTTGCTGTTGGAGGCGGAGGAGGAGGTGGTGCCGGCGGGGGAGGGAGTGTGCGGGGCGGTGTGGGGCGCGGGGGGCGACGAGGAGGAGGCGGTGGAGGAGGACGCGTGCGGCTTGTCCAGCTGCTCCGTGAGCTCCTGCGAGGGCGTGAGCTGCTGGGCCAGCACGGGCTCCAGGCCGCCCAGGTGAAAGGCATGCTGGGAGGTCTGCGGCGGCGAGCCCGACAGCAGGCTGAAGTGGGACTTTGGCACGGACGAGGTGGAGGAGAGCGAGGGCGAGGAGGCGGCCGGAGAGGCCGCGGGCTGGCCGAAGCTGCCGCATTCCAGCGGCGAGGAGCCGTACACCACGTGCTTGTCGGAGGCGTACAGGGGCCCCGAGAAGGGCCCCGTGACGGAGGGCGAGGAGGAGGCGGAGGAGGGCGAGGGCCCCAGGGTGGAGGCGGGGAAGCCGGCGGCTCCGTGGTGACCGCTGGTCCTCTCCAGGGCCTGCAGCAGGAAGCGCGAGTACTCGTGCATCATGACCGACTTGTCACCGCCGCCACCTCCGGGGCTCGGGGCGTCGTCCTCGGGCCCCAGCGGACCCGGGCCGTCCACCGAGGGGGGCTGCAGGTCCACGTGGTGGTGGGGGTGCGGGTGGTGGTGGTGGTGCGGGTCCGAGAGGTCGAAGGTCACGTCCGACTTGTGGGTGTAGTGTTCCAGCAGGCTCTGGAGAACCTCGTCGGGGATGGACGTCTTGATGTCGTGCTTGAGGTCGAGGGGCGAGGGGTCCAGGAGGGCCCCCAGGGTTCCGTCTCCGTCCATCACCCCGGGCCCCTGCACCCCCAGGTGTCCCACCACCCCCATGTCGTAATCCACGCCGCCCCCGGCGCCCACCCCGGACACGACCGCCGAGACGCCGTTGGCCGCGGGCAGGTAGCGCCGCTTCTTGAGGAACTGCATGGCGTCGTCGTAATTGCTGCTGTTTCCCGTTTTGACGTTTGCCCCCGGCGCCTGAAGGAGCCCCAGGCCGTCCATGCCCCCCCCGTGCTTGGCCTCGCCGCCCCCCTTCTCCAGGCCCTTGCTCTTCCCGCCCTTCTTGTAGGCCATCTTGGGGCCCCTGCCGTGCTCTGAGTGGTGCATGCTGGGACCGGGGTCGTGCTTGTCCAGTGAGTAGCTGCCGCAGTGCAGGCCGTACGCCCCGCCGTCCTGAGGCGCCCCCATGGCCGCTCCGCCACCTCCTCCTCCTCCTCCTCCTCCTCCTCCTCCCTGCTGCTTTCTCCGCTTGCGCTCCCCGCCCTCCCCCTTGGCCTTGCCCCGCTTGCGGCCCGGCGTGGGGCCGTTTCCCTGAGTGAGTGAGTAGCTGCCCTGGCCGTCGTCCGCCAGCCCCGCCTCCAGCAGGGCCCCGTCCGGCCCCTTCTTTATGGCTTCTCCGCACGTGCGCTTGTGTTTCAGCAACCGGTCCGTGCGGGAAAAATACTGCAGCGCAAAGGGGACAGCGCGGAGAGGGGAGGAGGATAGGAGGAGAGTGGGGGAAACAAAAAAAAAAAAAGACAGGATGACACTTAAATGGAGCACAAGAATGGTATGGGGCACTTGTTTTGCAAACACAAGGTTAGACCAACCTAACTTCATTCAAGCAGCTGCTGAATATCCTTGCAAGTAACCAAGTCAATTGATATCAGAAAATATGTTTAATATACCACTATTGGGTGGCTGCTATTCCTTGTTTAGTATCTACACAGCATCTACACTCTTCAACATGTGTATACAATTTTAACATGTCAAGTAGCTTAGCATTGGAAATATTACACAATAGCTGGACAAAATAGCTGGGTTTCCATTTAGCTCAACTGCATTATGCGTTTGCAAGGTAATTCATTACATAAATGTATGGTAATTCATCTGGAGAAAATGTGCATCCGTGACCACATCTATATATGTATTACGTGAGACATTACGTGAAATCACTACCATTTCCAACTGGGATTTCCTATTTAAATAGTCAAAATGTGCATTAAAAAGGCGCTTAAAACCTGCTTGACGTCTGGTTTACCAAAGCTTTGAAAATTTACAATACTACTCCCCTCACGTGTAGTGTACAGGGCACTTGTTTGCAAACAAAGTTACTGCTGAAGATCCTTGAAAGTAACCAAGTCAATTTATATTATAAAATAGGTGAAACACCATGTTTAACATACCACTATTGGGTGGCTGCTATTCATTGTTTAGTAGCACCAAAAGCAGCATCTACACTCTTCAAAATAGGTACACAACTTCAACATGTCAAGTAGTTTAGCATCAGAATTACACAATAGCTGGTCACAATATATGGGTTTCCATTCAGCTCAGCTGCATTATGCATTGGTAACTCATTATATAAATTCATGGTAATTCATCTAGAGAAGATGTGCATCCGTGGCCAGCAGCCCTCTCCCCTCCATGCTAATCTAGGAGCCCAACAGCCCTCTCTCTCTCGCTCACTCGCTTGTTCCACTCACCTGCTGGCACGTGTCACACTTGTATGGCTTCTCTCCGCTGTGAGTCCGCTTGTGCCTCTCCATGTGGTACTTCTGAATGAAGCGCATGTTGCACTGGTCACAGCTAAACGGCTTCTCCCCTGTCCACATAAACACACACACACACACAGAAAAAGGTGTTAAAAAGCACACCAGGATCAATTTACAAGCGTGCTTTTGAAATGTCATGGGCCTTTTTTAGTTTGAAAATTATTACAATATCACATGCAACTGCCAATAAGGATTAATTATATTGACACAAGTAAATGTCAACACGCGTTTCGCTGTGAATAATGAGTGAGTGGTACTGGTAAAAAAAAAAAAAAAACAACTTCATGTGTTACAATGCTTATGCTCTAATTAGCTCTCCAACAATGGAGAGCTGCAGACAGTGTGGATGTAGTACGGAGGATGTGACTCACCGCTGTGTATCTTCTCGTGTCTTTGCAGGAGGTACTTCTGTATGAAGCTCATGTTGCACTGGCTGCATCTGAAGGGCCTCTCACCTGCAGGTGTGGACACGGATGAGCATGCTTCAATTTGGTAGATAATCAACATACCTCATTCACTTATCTACCATATACAGGAAAAATATTTTGTCATCATCAAAGACACGAATTAACATTGACTATCAGGCAATATTATTTAACCAAGTTTACCCTTCTATATGTAGAAATGCAATATTACATGTCACGGTCTTCATTTGTCACTGCTCATGCCTTTTAATATGCTTAAACAGTGTGTAAAGCATGCAGCTTAGCAATAAAAATATGCAAGCAGAATGAACTTTCATTTCCTGTATGAAAAATGTCAATTCATGTATTCATCTTGCAATAGTAGGCAGCAAAAGGATTGCTACGTAGCAAAATGATCATTTGCAAAACATCTCATAACAGGTCTGCTAAACCACTCTGTGTGGGTTTCGCCTGCTGGTCTACAAGCACCCTGCATTTCCCTCCCTCGTTTAGTAGCACCAACAGCAACATCTACACCCTTCAACATAAGTACATAATTTCAACATGTCAAGTAGCTTAGAAAATCATACACAATAGCTGAACACAATAGGTGGGCTTCCATTCAGCTCAACTGCATTATGCGTTTGCCAGGAAATTCATTATATACATTTATGGTAATTGATGTATAGAAAATGTGCATTCCGGGCTGCATCTCTATACGAGAGGGATTATGTGACATCACTACCATTTCCAGGCAAAATGTGCATTAAAAGGGTGTTTGGATAATAATCATTTGCAAAGCATCTGTTAAGAGGTGATGTAGCTCCTCTGTTCCCCTAAGAGAAAGCAGGGCTCTGCTGAGCCACTGTGTGTGGGCTTCACCTGCTGGTCTACAAGCACCGTACATTTCCCTCATTCATGATGAAGTCTGGGACTGAAATGCTATGAGGCATTTTGCAGGAGGAGAGATTCAAATTTTGTTCCAGTGACTTAAAGTTTCCCTGTCTGACTTTATTCCTTCAGATTACAACAGTTATTACCATCATCCTCATTATTTTTATCAGCAAGAAGTGAAAAAGTAAAAAAGCTCACAGCAACCTGCTAATGATGTCATTACATGAGCCATACTTGCCTTTTAAAGAAGCGGTATGGTACAACGCTGTTTGGCATATGCTCAATTAGCATTGTAAGCCAAAATAAATCAGTTCAAACACCCACAGCAGCACAACCTGCATGGACAACATTCAGGCTACCATTCTAACTCGTTTATGCAGTCCTACAGAAATGTTTACATACAAATTCTATGTGACCTGACCCACACCTGCCTAGTGTGTTGCAGCAGCAGCTAGCTTGAGAAAGTGTTCTTTCCCTTACACAGCCAGGCATAATGAAAAAAGCATCAGCAGATGATACCAGCACAAGCTTCAACCGTTGCTTCAAACTGTTGTTGAATGCCATGTTGTTTACATTAACATTTTTGTAGTAACAGTGCGCATGTGTGTTTGTGTGTGTGTGTGTGTGTGTGTGTGGGGGCGCGCATGCATACCTGTGTGTATGAGCACATGTCTGCGCAGGTGGTAGGAGCTGCGGAACGCTGCGTTGCAATGTTCGCAGATGTGTGGCTTAGAGTTGGGCGACAGGCCCTCGCCGTCCGCGTCCAGCATCAGAACCTGCAACACAAGTAAGCGTCACACTTGATTAACGAGCTGATGTAATCTAGTGGGTGAATTTCCTGAACAGAAACCGTATCAGATATGCAACCACAAGATCAGCCACACCAGCCGACCAAACAAGCTTTCCACCAGATACAGTTTCAACACGTCAAATTTCGTTTTGACGCACAACAAATTGTCAGATATATTTACTTACATGTTGGTTACAAAGGTGATGTCAACAATAATGCATTTTACCAATATTTTATACAAATATTTACCCCTGAATATTTACCATCCTTTACAGATAGTAAAAAATGCCAAATTTGTTTCAGATGTCCACACAATCACAACTGCAGGAGAGTGATATTATTGTTTCAGTAATTCAGGTCAGCCTGCATAATTTTAAATAATATACATATTTTTGCATATTTGAAAGAAAAGAATAAACCAATATTCGCTTTATTTTATTACTAAAAGCAGATGTGTATTAAATTAGAATATATTTAAGGTTTAGTGTTGAGACTGGAACAAATTTCTTCTTGCAATTGTGGAGAAAGCCCAAAGTCAGGTCCAGCACAAGCCAGAGTCGTTTCAACAGACGGACCTGACAAGGGGTGATGGCCCTACCTTTGGCTCCCCACGCTTCCGACGGGGTTTCCCTTCCGTTCCATCACTGTTTGACTTCCGGCCCTTCCTTCCTGTGGACTCCTTCCCCAACCGGCCCGATAGCTGCTGGGCAGAAAAGAACCAGGGACGAGGGAGGGGGTGAGGGAGGGAGGGAGAGAGAGAGAGAGAGAGAGAGAGAGAGAGAGAGAGAGAGAGAGACAGAGAGAGAGACAGAGAGAGAGAGAGAGACAGACAGACAGACAGACAGACAGAAAAGGGAAGGAGCGAGACAGAAAGGAAGAGGGAAAGAGACAGAGAGAAAAAAAGAGGGAGAAAGAGAGATGGACAGCAAAGGGGAAGATTTAAACACCCATGTGTGAATTTATAACTTGTTCATTCTTACTGTTATACCCTTTATTAAATCCATTTGGTGGTTCGTCACCAGAAGCTGAATCTGAGCGTTTTCATCAGTCTACACGCTGACCTTACTTCATCAGCCTACAAAACGCCCGCATGCGATACAGATGGAGGCCTACATGGATGCTCTGACTGGAGATGTGGAGGTGACAGAAGGCACAGCCATAAACCTGGCATTTATGGCCCTCTGAAACACTCCCCAGAGAGACACAGAAACTGGGGGAGACAAAGACAAAAAACGGAGGCCGAGTGACTGAACTCAACCATACAAAACAAGATGGAAAACAGACCAAAAAAACGCAAACCGCGTCTTGAAGACCTCCCATTTGTTAACAAGCATATTCATTGGTATACAAATATGCCTGATGTTTACAGTGCCTCGATAGCATCTGTGCTGAAGAGACAGGCTGTCCCGTGGCCTTGTGGACAGTAGGTCCTCAGCTGCTCAGCTACAGTTTAATTTGCCTGCCGTCCTGCGTCTCTGGCTTCTCAGTCTCAATTAACTTTCACATCTCCCTCAGCCCTCGCCCAGCAGTCACATATGGATAACAACATTACAGCCTGCATATGATAAATGAGATGTGAGGATATGAGTGAGTGAGTGTGAGAGTGTGTGTGTGTGTGTGTGTGTGTGTGTGTGTGTGTGTGTGTGTGTGTGTGTGTGTGTGTGTGTGTGTGTGTTTGTGTGTGTGTGTGTGTGTAGGGGGTTGGGGGGGGTTCTAGGCTGAGAGAAATATCTGTATTAAATTAAGAACAAGGGGGACTCAGCCAAGAAAAACTCATTCATTTCCTCTGCTCACGTCCAAAGAACTCTGGAAACAAAATGGCTGTGTTATCCCTCGCTTGGTTTACAGCAGTGAGGACAAGGCCGTGTCACACTCTCACACAGCACAGCTGAGGCAATCCAATCGGACTTGGTGCGACTCTGTGCCAAAACCGCTGCCATCTTTTACCAACTACCTGGTCTACCACACCACACTTCTGATTCTCATTTACACGAAAACAATGCCAAACTGTTAACATGCCTGCTTTCTGGGAAAAAAAAGAAAAAAAAAAAGAGAGGGAAGAAAGAAGGAAGACTAGATAAACCGAGAGAACGTCTAAGGGCAGGCGCGACGTGAAACTCCAGGCCCGGCTCTTTAAAGATCAATGCACATTCCCCGCCGCTCACTCACACTCGCACTTACACACACTTACTCACTCACGCACGCAAACACACACAGAGGGCCAGGAGACAGCCCAGAGGAGCGGAGTCTGAGCAGCTATTTTAAATTCTTTTTTATGATGACTGATCAGATGATTATCTATTTAACGCCCCAGTAAAGCCGCCCAGAGCCTGCCAACCGCTGCAAGTCGCCTTGTGTGTGTGTGTGTGTGAAGTCATAACGTCTGTCTGTCTATGTGTGTGTGTGTGAAGTCATAACGTCTGTCTGTCTATGTGTGTGTCTATGTTTGTGTGTGTGTGTGTGTGTGAAGTCATGACGTCTGTCTGTCTATGTGTGTCTATGTCTGTGTGTGTGTGTGTGTGTGTGTGTGTGTGTGTGTGTGTGTGTGTGTGTGTGTCTATGTGTGTGCATGTGTGTGTGTGTGTGTGTGTGTGTGTGTGTGTGTGCCGTCCAACTGTGCAAGCTGTTACAGGACCCGCTGCTGCGCTCCTGCCAAGCCTCTCCGGTGCGTGCAGAAGGAGGCTGGATTACATCAGCGCGAACAGCAGATTTACATTTGAATCGGAGAGGTCTGCGGGGGATTTCTGCAACTGCGCACAAAATCATCAGCATGTGTTACTTTGTTTCTGGTTACACCATTGTTTCCAGAAAT
>CM059266.1:9278915-9291415 GCA_030347295.1 Setipinna tenuifilis
ACGACAGATATTAAGTGAGCACAATGGTGTAGCTACGCAAGCGGCAACGTTAACCCCATAATAAATGGCCCATGCAACTCAACCGAACAATTGATGCTTGACTCGGGGTATGCTAGCAGGCTATTGCTAACTAAACGTTGGTGCGTTGCGCTTTGTTGTCTCACTTGGCAGCATGCGTATTCTCATCTACGAAAATGACCAGAAACATCATTTTTCAACATTTCGCTCACCAGTGCATGACCACCACTCTCTCTATCGGCGTCTATTTTTCACCTTCGGTCGTTCCTTGTGGTCTTTAGAGCCCAAACATTGTTCCCCTGCAGTTGCAGCGTTCCTCCATCTTGTCTCAACGCGGGGAATTCTGGGTGCAGGCTGACGGGTCCTGCGAGGAGACAGGCGAGGAGCCCTGTGATCCGGGGCACTGGAGCACTGGCCGATAGTGAACTGCAAAACAGGGCCCACTCTCCTCCTGACCTCTGCTCTGTTCAGCGGGAGACGGACAGGGACAGAAAAAGAGAGAGAGAGCAAATGCGAATGCCGTTACCACTTGTACTTCTATTGTTGCTGCTCCTGCTAATAATGACAATGATATTAATATTAATAATAATACAACAACAACAATAAATGACACTGTAATAATATTTCATATTATAGGCCTAATAAAAGAAAAAGGCAAAAATATACAGATGTAGGCCACAAAGTTTCTTTAATGATTAAGTTAGGCAAGGGCAGAGATTAAACCAGCAGATCATTTCTACATATGTGTAAGAAAAGAGAGAAACTGAAAGGGGCAGGTCTCTTTGAAGTTGGTCAAAGAAGAATTTTTTGATAACTAATTGTATGCCACCTGCTCCAAGAACTTACCAAAGAAGACCTCCTTTCAAAGATCAGACCTGGGGTTTTTAATTTCCAATTAATTTAGTGAAGAGGGTTAATTGAAGCGAGGAAGTATGATATAGCCTACTAGCAGAGAGGTCAACAGGTTTTATCTTTTTACATTACATTACATTACATTGCATTTGGCAGACGCTTTTTTCCAAAGCGACTTACAAAAAGGAGGACATAAGTAACAGAGGAGGACACAGAGTAGAGACACAACAGACATATGTACTTCTGCATAGGGATAGAGAGAGAGAGAGTTGGATTAGTGTTTGTTAGTTATGTTAGTTTTGTTAGGAAAGGAAGCAATCTTGGAAGAGAAGGGTTTTTACAAGCTTTTTAAAGATCTATATCTATATCCTCCACCTCCAACAGTAACATTATCATGCCACATAATCACCATACGTGATAACTAGCTATTCTGACAGCATTGTCTTTGAGATCTCTGCCGTCCTCCTATATTATGTGTTTAAATATGCATTAGGGTCCTCATCACATCCCCGAGTCTGACAGTGGTTACCAGGGGACTGTGGGCTGTTGTTTCAAGATTCAAGATTCAAGATATATTTTATTACGCCTCATTATTTTAGAATAAGAGAGTAAAATTCTTTGTGTTTTTTTCTCCTCAGATAAATGAACGTGTGTGTGTGTGTGTGTGTGTGTGTGTGTGTGTGTGTGTGTGTGTGTGTGTGTGTGTGTGTGTGTAAGAGAGAGAGGGGGGGGGGGTGAGAGAGATAGAGTAAGAGAGAGAGTGTAAAATAAAAATAAAATAAAATAAATAAAAAAGGGCGGGGGGTGGGGGTGTTGGGAAGGGGTGGAGTGCCTTGGTCATTTTCATCATGAGTTCAGTGGTGGAAGAAGCTCTTCTGGAGTTGTGTTGTTGTGTGGAGATGTATGAGATCAACGGTGCTCAGAGAGAGGGAATGCCTGTGTGAAGAAATGAGATGAAGCATCACTTGGTCTCTTCTCACAAGAGATGGTTTTGAGCTCAAGCAGAGCTATAGGGACTGTATACCGATTTCATTGTGACACTGTATCAGCAATAGGGCTGAATCCTTTTTTGGAAAATGGTCCACTATTAAATTAGCCAATTAGTCATGTCCAATCCTAACCAATGTACTACAGGTACTGGTCATATAAATAGAATATTATAAAAAAGTTTATTTATTTCATTAATTCCATTCAAAAAGTGAAACTTTTTTCAAACATATTGCAAGTGTTTATTTCATTTAATATTGATGACTACGACTGGCAACTAATAAAAAACCCCAAATTGAGTATCTCAGAAAATTAGAATATTGTGGAAACGTTCAATATTGAAGACACCACTCTAATCAGCTAGTTAACTCAAAACAGCTGCAAAGGAATTTAAATGGTCTCTCAGTCTAGTTCTGTAGGCTACACAATCATGGGGAAGACCACTGACCTGACAGTTGTCCAAAAGAAAACCATTGACACCTTGTGCTTGTATCTCATTTTCATAATGTAATCTCAACCACTCTAACTGGAAATTATAGGAATATTTTATATTTAATTACTGAATCAAGGGGCAGTCATGGGCTAGTGGCTAAGGAGCTGGACCTGCAGCCAAAGGGTCACAGGTTAAATTCCCAAAACCGACAGGTGGGTGGAGGGAGTGAATGACCAGCGCTCTCCCCCATTCTCCCCTGTGACTACTGAGGTACATTGAGCATGGTACTGTCACCACACACTGCTCCCTGGGCTGCCTGTTGGGGCGCTCCCCTTCTCACACATTTGATGGGTTAAAAGCAGAGACTGAATTTTATTGAGTGCATAGTGTGCTGTGTAATGACAAATGGGGATCCCTTTCAAACAGCTTGTGTAGCTAATCAGTCTGTGTTACCAAGGTAACAAGGATAGTTTACACTGTCACACTGTGACATCATCATACTTTCTCTTTATGACATATTACATGTGACTGGCATGAGAAGTATATCTGTGAAGAGCTCCACTGAGGCACATCTCAGTGTGTTGTTGGATATCAAAGCGTCCCCATGATGGCACTTGATTTAATTAATACTATTAATAATTGATCAGAATCTGATTAATAATGTCTGATCACAATGAAGCGAAAATGGATGAGGCCACAGAAGGTAAGAAATCAGTTTGAATTTGAATTTTTTAAATTGTAGTGGGGGTGCAGCAAGTGAGGGTGGGAAAGAGGGGTAATGTAGCCTGGTAAACCAGCTCCATTTAATTTTATACAGAGGGTCTGGCTGTGCTGTATTGAGAAATGCCTGAGAAAACTTTGTTAATGGAACCTGCGCAAGACCCTCTGTGCAAAATTAAGGATAAGGACACGGGGTAGACTACAGTGCGTAGAGTGCAGTGTGTGTCTGTGTGTGAGGGGTGGGAGTGGGGGTGCAGCAAGTGAGGGTGGGAAAGAGGGGTAATGTAGCCTGGTAAACCAGCTCCATTTCATTTAATCAGAGGGTCTGGCTGTGCTGTATTGAAAAACACTTTCTTCTAGGAGGTATAGACTCTGCTGAAACTTGAAACCATGAGATCTGCCATCACCCAATCACTAATGTCTGGTCCTGATGTATGCATTTAGGCTGGCTATATGCACTACAATTAAAACCACACAAAGTCAACGTCATCGCTCACAAGCCCTCCCTTTGTTTGCAGATTGGTTAGGCAAGATTCTGCCTGAGAAAACCATGTTAAAGGAACCTGTGCCAGACCCTCTGTACAAAATTAAATGAACTACAAGGGGCTGGTGAAAAGTATAGGAATAGTTGAGATTTCATTTACTGAATCAAACAGTCCAGGCTTGTGTATCTCATAAGTCTGTGTTACCAAGGTGATAAGGATAGTTTACACTGCCACACTGTGACATCATCATAATTTCGCTTTATGACATATTATGTGACTGGCATGAGAAGTGTATCTGTGAGGAGCTCCACTGAGGCACATCTCAGTGTGTTGTTGTATAGATAAGCATCAACATGATGTTTATTGGCACTTGATTTAATTAATACTATTCATATTTAATCAGAATCTGATTAATAATGTCTGATCACAATGAAGCAAAAATGGATGAGGCCACAGAAGGTAAAAAAATCTGTTTGAATTACATTTTTTAGACTTTTTACCTTTAAAAGTATTTTTCAAGGATTCAAGTATTGTTATGGTCGCATACATTGAAATACTGAGAGTAAGACATGTAGTGGAAGTGCTTTTGGTCAGGCTATTCTGTGCATAAGTGTGTGTTTGTGTGGGGAGGGTTGGGTCAAAGGCAGGGGGCAAAATACTTACATGTCAATCGCAGAGTTGAGAGGTAAGGAGATGGCCAGGGGCCAAGTGGGGAGGTGGGTGTGGGGGGTTTGGAGGGGGGGGGGGTGGGGGGGTGGAGAGGGACATGGGGTAGGCTACAGTGCGTAGAGTGCAGTGTGTGTCTGTGTGTGAGGGGTGGGAGTGGGGGTGCAGCAAGTGAGAGTGGGAAACGGGGGGTAATGTAGCCTGGTAAACCAGCTCCTCGTACTCCATTTCATTTTATACAGAGGGTCTGGCTGTGCTGTATTGAGAAACGTTTTCTTCCGGGAGGTGTAGGCTCTGCTGAAACTTGAAACCATTAGATCTGCCATTACCCAATCACTAATGTGTGGTCCTGATGTATGCATTTAGGCTGGCTATATGCGACTACGCACTACAATTAAAATGTAGCACACAAAGTCAACGTCATCGCTCACAAGCACTCCCTTTGTTTGCAGATTGGTTAGGCAAGATTCTGCCTGAGAAAACCATGTTAAAGGAACCTGTGCCAGACCCTCTGTACAAAATTAAATGAAGCATGAGGGGCTGGTGAAAAGTATAGGAATAGTTGAGATTTCATTTAATGAATCAAACAGTCTAAGCTTGTGTATCTCATCGGTCTGTGTTACCAAGGTGATAAGGATAGTTTACACTGCCACACTGTGACATCATCATAATTTCTCTTTATGACATATTATGTAACTGGCATGAGAGGTATATCTGTGAAGAGCTCCACTGAGGCACATCTCAGTGTGTTGTTGTATCTCAAAGCATCAACATGATGTTTATTGGCACTTGATTTAATTAATGCTATTAATATGATCAGCATCTGATTAATAATGTCTCATGACAATGAAGCGAAAATGGATGAGGCCACAGAAGGTAAAAAAAATCTGTTTGAATTACATTTTTCAGACTTTTTACCTTAAAAGTATTTTTCAAGGATTCAAGTATTTTTATGGTCACATACATTGGAATACTGAGAGTAAGACATGTAGTGAAAGTGCTTTTGGTCAGGCTATTCTGTGCATAAGTGTCTGTTTGTGTGGGGAGGGCTGGGTCAAAGGTAGGGGGCAAAATACTTACATGTCAAATGCAGAGTTGGGGGGCAAAGAGATGGCCAGGGGCCAAGCGCAGAGGTGGGTGTGGGGGGTTTGGAGGGTGGGGTGGGGGGTGGAGAGGAACACAGGGTAGGCTACAGTCCGTAGAGTGCAGCGTGTGTCTGTGTGTGAGCGGTGGTAGTGGGGGTGCAGCAAGTGACAGTGGGAAAGAGAGGTAATGTAGCCTGGTAAACCAGGTCCATTTCATTTTAATCAGAAGGTCTGGCTGTGCTGTATTGAGAAACGCTTTCTTCCAGGAGGTGTAGGCTCTGCTGAAACTTGAAACCATTAGATCTGCCATTACCCAATCACTAATGTCTTGCCCTGATGTATGGAATTAGGCTGGTTTATATGCCTGACTATGCACCACAATTAAAATGTAGCACACAAAGTCAACGTCATCACTCACAAGCACTCCCTTTGTTTGCAGATTGGTTAGGCAAGATTCTGCCTGAGAAAACCATGTTAAAGGAACCTGTGCCAAACTCTGCACAAAATTAAAAGAAGTACGGGGGGCTGGTGAAAAGTATAGGAATAGTTGAGATTTAATTTACTGAATCAAACAGTTAAAGCTTGTGTATCTCATCGGTCTGTGTTAGCAAGGTGATAAGTATAGTTTACACTGCCACACTGTGACATCATCATAATTTCTCTTTATGACATATTACATGTAACTGGCATGAGAAGTATATCTGTGAAGAGCTCCACTGAGGCACATCTCAGTGTGTTGTTGGATCTCAAAGCATCAACATGATGTTTATTGGCACTTGATTTAAGTAAGACTATTAACATTTGATCAGCATCTGATTAATAATGTCTGATCACAATGAAGCGAAAATGGATGAGGCCACAGAAGGTAAGAAATCCGTTCGAATTGGGTGTGGGTTTTTTTTTTGGGGGGGGGGGCGGGGTAGAGAGGCTACAGTGCGTAGAGTTCAGTGTGTGTCTGTGTGTTAGGGGTGGGGGTGGGGGTATACAGTAAGTGAGGGTGGGAAACAGGGGGTAATGTAGCCTGGTAAACCAGCTCCTCGTACTCCATTTCATTTTATACAGAGGGTCTGGCTGTGCTGTATTGAGAAACGTTTTCTTCCGGGAGGTGTAGACTCTTGAAACTTGAAACCATTAGATCTGCCTTTACCAAGTCGCTAATGTCTGGTCCTGATGTATGGAATTAGGCTGGTTTATATGAATGACGACGCACTACAATTCAAATGTAGCACACAAAGTCAACATCAGAACTCACAAACACTCCCTCTGTTTGCAGATTGGTTAGGCAAAATTCTGCCTGAGAAAACCATGTTAATGGCACCTGTTCCAGACTCTCTGTACAAAATTAAATGAAGTATGAGGGGTTGGTTTACCAGGCTAGAGGGTAATGTGCACAGAGTGCAGTAATGGTGGGGAGAGGGATGGTTGGGGTGGGCTGTGTGGTGTGGTGTTAGATTCCTGGTGGTGAGCAGGGAGGGGTTTAAGGTATGTACCAGGCAGAGAGAGGGGGGTGGGGGTGGACGGGAAGCACAGGAGTGGTGTAGGGTTAGATGGACAGAGGGCTATGGAGTAGTAGTGGTGGTATGGATAACAGGTTAACAAAGTAATATTTTTATAGCATTTGTCAATATGTCAATTTTTAGCAGTTATTCAAATGTATAGCTGACACCTCAAAGCATTGAAAACACAGGCATGAAAATGTATTTCTTCCATCCTCTACCATCAGACAATTCTGAGCAAACACAGCCCTCTCCAAACCCCCCCTCAGACTTTTGGAAGGACCATCGGTCTTCTCCTCTGATGAAATACCTTCAGGATCTCCCTGACGAGTAGGTTATGTCCCACTATTATCCAATACTGACCACAGTTCAACTGTAGATTAACTAAAATGCACAACACAGAGCAAACTGACATTTATCTCTGCTTTCCCCAGGGAATGGATGGACTTCAATAAGGCCATGCTTGATCCTGTAAGTATCTATTCTGATGCCAGGTACCTCAGGTGCTTAAAGATGCCCAAAGTACCTAAAGATGTTTCACTTCATTGATCATTTTGTTACAAATTCTTTCTTTCATTAAAACAGGTGACGAAAGAGCAGTTTTTTGAACTGTGCATGCCTATTATGAAGATCATTACTCTGAGCTCCATGAAGGTCATTGTGCCACAATATCTCCACATGCTGCAGGAGGCGAAATCTACGGGCAGACCTCTGAACATTTCAGCCATCTCCCCACCGTAAAGCAGCTTCCCTTTTCCATTTCTCTTATGACTACATGAAATCGGAACCTCCGTATGAAAAAAAATTGTACATATGATGGGTTTTAAATATTTTACCAGGCAACAATGTCCCATGACATTGAGTTGTATAATTATATACTATACTATATATATTCTCCCCAGAATATATGCAAGGTACAAAAAAATCATTTCAGTAAAGCTGATCAGTCTAAATGAGACACTGATTTAGAGAAATAGTCTAGTCAGGTTATTATTGTCTTATTTATTTATTTATTTATTTATTTTTCTTGATATGTTCCTGAAGGTGTCCATCTTGCCATTCCAACTGTGGGTCAAGAACTTCTTTCCCTGAGATACTGGAGGCAGCAATTGAACTAACAGTGAAGGATGTTCAGCAATGTGTGTCTGAAACTCTTCTGTTAACGACTGCTGATGACAAAGAGGGCTCAGACAAGTCCACCGCATGTGAACTCATCCATGCTGTGGCAATGGAGGCAAAGTATAGGATGAAGACCATCCTCGCTGATTTTGGAAGATCAGTTCTGCAGTGCTCACGCCGTGGGGTTGAGCGCTTTATCCATCTGGTTAGAAGGAGCGACGTTAGAATCGACGCAAGCCTTGCATCACAAGCAGCCCAGCAAAAGTCTGCTTCCACTACTGAAAGCAAGAGCTTAGCCTCTTCTGTCACTTCTACCACAGCAGGTGACATGACTGCTGTGATCCAACCAATGGAAAAATCAGATGTACATCAAAAGCATCAACATGTAGCAACAGTGGCAGCAAGAGTGAACCTGATCCAATCTGTTGTTCCTGAAGACGTTGACGATGTAATGGAGGACCAAAGACACACACTAGCAGAGAAAGCAGTGCGGTCTTTCAGTAGCCATACTTTGCGGAGCGTAGACACACTCTTACACAGTGAGTTTCAGGAAAAAGCTAAATCAGCTGTCAGCGATGTGCTCATGAAGAGACTTTCAAGGCTTGATGCAGTATCCCCATCTCTGCTGTCACAGTGTTCTGGTGAAATGACCAACCAAAGTGATCTGTGTGTCTGTGAAGAAAGATTAACCCCATTTAATTTTGATTTAGCAGCAAGTACTCTCACAGAGGGCTTTGTAGAGGAGTTAATGTTCCTGGTGGAGTCTACTGAAAGCTGTGATGAGGAAGATAATGCTGAAACTGAGTTTTACGGGCATGGTATTGAAGGCCATAGGAAGCGATCTAAGTCTGCTGCTCTTGTTTTCTTCAACAAGATGAAGAACAAGGTTAAGGATATATTTACAAAACCAAAGCCTGGACCGTCACCAAAAGAAGTAACTGAAGCGCCGATCACAGACCAACAAGTTAAAACATGTGAGGAGGACTTGGACTCCTGCACTAAGGAAGTTGTCAGTCAGATTGTGGTGGCGTACAGGTCAGTGAGCCATAATGAGGATGGCAACTTGGATAATGATGGACCAACACCCAGGGAGTCTTTGGTGACAGTCAACTTTGTTGATGATGTGTTAGCCCAACTTGAGACCTTGGCACATAGCTCTGAAGCTACTGAAAAGGGTTTACGTACAAAGGTAGAGGTATCAGGTATCCCTCCTGAGGTATGTACTCTCTCAGATGAGACCATCAGCACCAGATCCAATGCGGCCTCTGTGCAACTGCTCACTGACAGTCTGGTTTTCAATGACACAATCCAGCCAGTCAATGAAGGCTGCATTAGGTCTGCAAAGAACCACACTGGTTCAGAGACTCTGATTGCTTCAGACAAAAATGGCGAACCATCTAACGTGACTGTCTGGTCAGGGTCTGAGTCATTTTCTGAGGAACTGACTGATATGATCAAAAGGTTTCTCTTAGACAGCCATACAGGTCCTGAAGTCATCCCCTTAATTGATGGTAGAAGCGCATCAGACTCTGTGCTGTACGTGAAGGAAAGCAAACATCAAAACAAGGACAAAAGACAACAAAAGGATGATGGTGCCATGAAAATGGTATACGACTTTGCTGAGGAGCGACTCAGGTGTTTGCTTGAACCATTTTTTAGACTGCCATCAAAGCTGAACACAAATGAAGAGCAGGGGGCAGTTGTTCGTCCAAATGACGTTTTTGAAGAAAACCTTCCCAGCGTACAGATACAACCCACCAGCAGCAGACCATGTAGCTCTAAATCCAATCTGGAGCCTACCTCATCTTGTTCTGCCCCTCACCTCTCTGATGGTACAGCAATGTCTCTGCCTTTTTTGGAAATAGAGGCATACAGTTGTTTGGTCACAATGCTGGTCCTGAGGTTAGTTGGCAAGATCACAGATAATCAAGCTGTTTCTGCAGGTGTAATGGAAGACACCAAAGAGCAAATTGAGAAGGTCCTCTTAAAGCTTATTGATGTTTCAAGACCTCCAATTTCATCAACTGATGCCAAAAATGCAGTAGGTCAGAGAGTCTATAGAGACATTCATGAGTACCTAACAAAGGAGTTTGGCACTGCAGCTGCCCTTAAAGCTGCTGACACACAGGATCCCTCCTTTGACCAACTTCTGATTGAGACCTTGGCAAAAAAGCTAGTGCACACATGTGACATGAAGGACTCAAAGACCGTGAACACTCCACGACCTAGAAAGCATTCAAATTTCTGGACTAATTTTAAAGTAAATGTTTTAACACATTACAATAATTCATAGTTTTTATACAAAATGTGAAACCATAGAATGCATGTTTTAAGTAACATACCTTTATTAATTCCATGCTCTTCTACAGAGACGCTTATGCGGCAAAGCAAAAGTGGGCCCAGCAGACAATAGTCAAGACACAAGTAAGTTTCCTTAATCTTCATCTCATGCGTTCAGGGTCAGATGGACTTAATGATAATAATAATAATAATAATAATAATAATAATAACAATAATAATAATAACAATAATAACAATAATAATAGCAATACTACTACTACTTCTACTTCAACTAATAATAATGATCATCATCATCATCATTATCATAATCTGTGAAATTTGCCCTTTTTTAACAAACCTACCTGAAGGCACCTCCGTTCATCTTCCTCCTGAGGATGGCTCTACATTGAAGCCAAAGAAGTATTCTGCTTTGTGCAAGCTGTTCTTTTGCTGCATTAAGCCCGACTGAATCTTTCCACCTCCACTGAAATGTCCCAAACCGTTGAAACAATTCTAATAAATAACACTGCATGTATTTACTGTGTCATCACAACTCTGCATCTAGAAGGTGGCTATGTCCTAAATAAAAAAAAGATTCTGATTAGTTTAATGTGCCTCTGTTAAATCATTTTTAAAATCTCTAACAATAAGTTTCCTCACTTTATAGCAATTGATGCTACTAAAACCTGGCCTATTTCTGTTTTCCTATTGGCTGATAATGATTTATTTTGAAAAATGTATCAAAAGTATCCCCTCCCTTATTTACCTCACTGCAAAAACCGAAGATGTAAAAGGAAGAGAATGATTCAGTTTGTTGGTAGCACAGGTTGGTGGCGTACACCTGTAGAAACAAATGTCTGTATACAAATCTGGCAGCCATGAAAGAAAACCTGTTATACTTACAAGGATAGAAGGATGTTTTATTGTCACTTGCATAGACATACAGGGTAGAGTAGGACATGCAGTGAAATTAGTGAAAGGGATTACAGTTTTTACCAATCATTTTCACGCGTTTTGCAGGGCAATGTCCACTTTTGCAAAACTCTTAACACAGTGTGCTGTACCAACATGCGTTTGAGCACATCAATTAACATTTGCTGCAAAATGCGCTACAGCAACCTAACTATAACACACGCTGTCGGTCAATAAGTCTACAATGCCAGTCAATGTACAATAACCTAAAAAATGCAAACAACTTGAAACAAATCACTTAAAATCTAGCCTCTGTCTGACAGTATGGCAGGTTACTGACATGTATCGCAAATACACACTTTATCAAACAATCTAAGTGACATTTGTATGTATTCATGCACCTTTGATAATAGATAAATAAAGAGTATAGGCTATACCTATACAGTTTACAAATGAATTACAGCATTTTGTGTAAAGTACCATATGTATTAGAAAATGTTGATGCGAATCACAAGGTGTTTTTCAGTGGATTTGCTATAGTTCGCAATTTTTCTGGATTCTAACTGCAGTACACATTTCAGAACTGAAGATAGATTGTGTCAATCAAATATGCACAATCATACAAACAGAAAACACATCACTCCAGAAACAGACCAGGATGAACTGTAACATGTGATACCTTCACCCTGTGCTTACATATAACCACATTGTGTTCCACTGCAGGAAAGGTGAACGCCCATTACCTGCATCAATTAGAGTATGTTTCACTGCAAAAGAATGTACATGTACGTAATATGTGTTGTACATGTAAATGTATGTAAATATTAGCCTGGGCCCGCCCATACTGCCTGTGATGCTACATTGAGGGGGACTTGCCAGACCAAGCTCTGTCTACAAGCTTGGTGCAACAGCCAGGCTATGTAAATATAGTCATCCATAGAAGTCGTTTTTGGCCCTACCTACTGTAATGCTGATCCATGGTGCTGCTGCATTTTGGATAAACCATGATAAAGCCTACAGTACATACTGGTAATGGAATACACAGCAACTCCAATAACAACTTTCTACATCACAATGTTTTGCCCATAAACATGCAAATGCAACCTCTTTGTTTACCTGTTACGTAACAAGCTATAAAAATAAAAAATATATTATGAAGAAATACACACGTAAGTGTAAAAGTGCTAAATATCAATAATTATTTGGCTAAAAGATGCCTTAAGCACATTATTTCTTTTTTGTGTGACAAAATGCAAAATGCTGTGCTTTGTTACACTGTATTGTATTGCTTTTAGGTTTTGGTCCTAGAGTTAACTGTTTTGATAAGAGTATCCAAATGTCTGAAAATTTAGCTGTAGTTGTACATAATTTTGTTGGTCATGAACATTAAATGAGAGAAGTATTTATGAATTTTGGTCGAAGTGGTGATTGAACGCAATTGTGTGAA
>CM059266.1:9296415-9301415 GCA_030347295.1 Setipinna tenuifilis
ACCTTTGAGAGCGCTCCTGTAGCCTTCTGTTTCCTTCAGCATCTGTGCGCTCTCCGACCTGAAACTGACTTGAATGAAGAACGGAGGCGCGGTGCCAACACCTTGGAACAGTGATTCCATGACAAGTGTACATAAGTTCAATATTTTTTCTGGAATATTTTTTTCGTGAAAGACGTATTATTACTGTTTTGTCGAAACATAAGTACTGGCCATGATTTATAGACCATAACTTGAACTAATTGGCCCGCCAAACCGCTGCGTAAATGGTGCGTTTGGGTAAGTAGTCTCCTGCAGTTAAACGCTCGGATAACTGACTTACTCGTACCTCGCCAAAAGCCAAACACCACCGAGGTCATGGCAGCGCTTCGGAGGAAATTCGGGGAGGACTATCAGGTCGTGAACACCAGCCGGGGAACCCCTTTCTCTGCTCCTGTCAAAAAGAAGCGTCAGCGTTTCGTGGAGAAGAACGGCCGTTGTAACGTCCAGCACGGCAATCTCGGTGGAGAGACCAGCAGGTATCTATCAGATCTTTTCACCACACTGGTGGACCTGAAGTGGCGGTGGAACCTGCTTATTTTCATTCTAACTTACACAATAGCATGGCTCGTTATGGCATCTATGTGGTGGATCATTGCTTACATCAGAGGGGACCTAAATCATCGCCACGAGGAATCCTATACCCCCTGTGTCGCCAATGTGTACAACTTCCCCTCGGCTTTTCTCTTTTTCATTGAGACCGAGGCGACCATCGGTTACGGCTACCGCTACATCACGGAGAAATGCCCCGAGGGCATCATTCTGTTCCTCTTCCAGTCGCTTCTGGGCTCCATCGTTGACGCGTTCCTCATCGGCTGCATGTTCATCAAGATGTCCCAACCGAAAAAGCGAGCTGAGACGCTCATGTTCAGCCACGACGCGGTGATCTCCCAACGTGACGGCAAACTTTGTCTTATGTTCCGGGTGGGAAACCTCCGAAACAGCCATATGGTGTCCGCGCAGATCAGGTGTAAACTCATAAAGGTGAGAGCACACACACACACACACACACACCCTTGGACAAAGGAGAGAAGGAGATTACAATGTTTGAGCTGTGAATAGTAGTTTCACCATTGAAGTAACTGGCTATTTTTCCTCTTCAAATTGTTACTTAACAGGTTTACCAACATGTGGATCACTGTAGCTCGTTTTAAAAAAAATAGGAGTATAGGTGAATTTGCTCATATTTATATTTTTGGTCAAGTTCCCAACAGCCAAAGTACAACATAAAGTTATCTTGCATTAGAAATACACGTTGAAAATCCAATGCACTGGCATAACTGACACTCTTCATATTGTCCTACCTGCTGTTTTCTCTATACATTTTTAAATGCTTGTGTGAATTAACATGCATTGACCCGTGGTTGTTTAAAAAAGCTTGCTGTATGTTTGTGGATTTTGTATGATGGTGGTGAGGGAGTGTTTGTCCATGTTCGTCTGCACTGAACAGACTGTGGGTCAGCTTAATGATGCATAACATTCCAGGGAGACAGGGAAACACACACACACACACACACACACACACACACACACACACACACACACACACACACACACACATTTAGACTTGTGTGGCTTTTTTTACCCTGGGCAGACTGCAGAACACAAATACACACAAGCCTATGACATGGATGCACACACACACGTTCAGATGGAGGAGGAAGATGACACTCACCCACATACATTAACTACAGTCTCACTCCATCTGGATAGTACTGCAGATAAAAGATGGGGAGGGTGGATAAGATAGTAAAAACATGTACTTAACGATGTGTAGTTAACGATGTGTAGTTAAGAGTAAGCGTGTCTATGTTGCGTGTGTGTTTGTGTGTGTGTGTGTGCGTGACTTTGTGTGTGTGTGTGTGTGTGTGCGTGACTTTGTGTGTGTGTGTGTATGTGGTGCATACGTGTGTGTGTGTGTTTGTCTGGGTCTTGTGGGTTGGATGGGGTAGATGGGTGGGTGGAGTGGTGACGTCTGGTAGAAGTGTAACTACCACTGTTCCTCATCCGGAAAAATGTCTCCAATTTGGACTGAAAATAACTACCCTCACTACACTACAGGCATCCTCCTGCCCATCACTACACACGGGAGGAGAGCAAAGAGCTAGAGTATAGAGTACAGAGATGGAGTATAGAGTACAGAGCTGGAGTACAGAGTACAGAGCCAGAGTATAGAGGTAGAGTATAGAGCTGGAGTATAGAGGTAGAGTATAGAGTATAGAGCTGGAGTATAGAGTATAGTGTATAGAGCTGGAGTATAGAGTATAGAGTATAGAGCTGGAGTATACAGCTAGAGTATAGAGCTAGAGTATAGAGTATAGAGTATAGAGCTAGAGTATAGAGTACAGAGCTACAGTATAGAGTATAGAGTATAGAGTTAGAGTGTAGAGTATAGAGTTTGAGTATAGAGCTAGCGCATAGAGTATAGAGTTAGAGTGTAAAGTATAGAGTTAGAGTACAGAGCTAGAGTATAGAGCTAGAGTATAGAGTTAGAGTACAGAGCTAGAGTATAGAGCTAGAGTATAGAGCTAGAGTGTAAAACTAGAGTTTAGAGATTATAGAGCTAGAGTAAAGAGCTAGAGTATAGAGCTAGAGTATAGAGTTAGAGTATAAAACCACAGTAAAGAGCACTGAACATTCACAGCATGTTTATCACATCCCTTCTAAATGCACTGATCAATTCGCATCAATTCACAGCAGCCAGCTAGCGTGGACCGATGACAATGTTTTAGTAGGTACTACTGAATGAGAATGTGTTAGTAGGTACTACTGAATAAGAATGTGTTAGTAGGTACTACTGAATAAGAATGTATTAGTAGGTACTACTGAATGACAATGTGTTAGTAGGTACTATTAACTGAGAATGTGTTAGTAGGTACTACTGAATGTTGTTAGTTTATGTCCTCCTTTTTGTTAGCTTATGTCCTCCTTTTTGTAAGTTGCTTTGGATAAAAGTGTCTGCTAAGTGTAATGTAAGGTAATACTGAATGAGACTGTATTAGTAGGTACAACTGAATGACAATGTGTTAGTAGGTACTACTGAATGAGAATTTGTTAGTAGGTACTACTGAATGAGAATGTGCTAGTAGGTACAGTGTGTCAGTTCAAGAGACCTGTAGCACCTTTAGAGACTCAAAAGATGCCTCAGTGAAGAGTCAGGTCAATGAATGCAACAGCAGCCACAACAGGAGCATGAGCAACACAGTGAAGGAGAGAGAAGATGGAAAAGAGTGTGTGAAGCAAGAAGAAATAGTAATGCTACATTTCATGAAAGGATACTTTTCATGACACTATTGCAGAAGTCAGTAGGAAAGAAAATTAGTGCGCCGTTTTTTTTCTTACTACTATTCTGGGAATACTCTTATGGGTAATCCTTTAGTATTTTGTTCTTTTGTAGTATTTGCTCCCTCTCTCTCTCTCTCTCTCTCTCTCTCTCTCTTTCTCTCTCTCTCTGTCTCTTCATTTTTCCTCTAGCGCTCTCTCACTTTCTCCAAACATCCCACTCTATGGTCTCTCCGGTCTTTTTTTGTACTGCTCAAGGGCTTTGCGAACAAATGCTTCACTTCTTATCTTCAAAGATCCCCTCGCTGACACACACACACACACACACATACAAAAAAATGTGTAAACGGATCAGAAACACCAAAATAACTCTGACCGCTCCTGAAAACCGAAAGGGCTTAGTTAGTATCAGGGCTTCATGACTCACAGTCCCATTACATAAATGCACAACACCAGATGAGAGAGACATCCACGAGGGTTGGGTTTGTTGTCTCTTGTAAGGTGAGACCAACAAAGACAGTAGTTGAGGGAGTGTGACATCTCCTTCCTCATATCCACTGCACCAAGGGGACGGTGAAGAAGTGCGTGGTAATTGACTCAATGCCATCTTAATCGTGGCTTTATTTGTAATAACAAGGGCAGAGCAGACATTTGAGAAAGCAGCGTGTGTTTGCAGTGATGGGAAGCTGATACACAAGTATGTGAGAATTGGTTTGCAGGCCCATTGGGAAAATGTTCTCTCTCTCTCTCTCTCTGTCTCTCTCTCTGTCTGTCTCTCTCTGTCTCTCTCTCTGTCTCTCTTTCTCTGTTTCTCTCTCTCTCACACTCTCTCTGTCTCTCTCTCTCTTTCTTTCTCTCTCACTCTCTCTGTCTCTCTCTCTCTCCCTCTCTCTATCTCTCTCTCACTCTCTCTATGTCTCTCTCTCTGTCTCTCTCGCTCTTTTGTTTTCACCTTGTCCATATTTATTCCCATCACTCCATCGTGTACTCCCCCCTCAAAACACACTCAGCAGCAGCCCCCAGTGCTGTGCTCACCTGAGCACTTACACCAAACCACCAGCAGGGGCACTGTTGTGTCATTCCCCTTTAGTCTCCAGCCTCCCACCTGATCCCATCTCCCGCTCTTATCCTCTATTACTCACTCACGGACTCCAGCACCGGCGGTCACATGCTCTTCAGTGCTCCAGAGTGCCTTACAGCCCCATTTTATTTATGCGCAAAAAGGAGAGGAACGCCCACACTATAGGCAAGGCAGAGGTAGCACTGACATGTGGGAGTGCACACACTACCTCTTATGGTCCTCAGGCACTAACTGAACAGGGTGTGTGTGTGTGTGTGTGTGTGTGTGTGTGTGTGTGTGCTTGTGTGAGTGTGTGTGTGTGTGTGTGTGTGTGTGTGTGTGTGTGTGTGTGTGTGTGTGTACACATTTGTGTGTCTCTGCAGTATCTAATACAGAAAAGGTGTTTTATTACCTTACTTTAGTTTGTCAATTTAATGATTTGCCAATTGTGTGATTTAGGTCTCCTCTGATGTAAGCAATGATCCACCACATAGATGCCATAACTAGCCATGCTATTGTGTTCTGCATACACATTAACTGAACACTATTTTTTCAGTGTGCGTGTGTGTGTGTTGTGAAAGAGTGCTATAGTATCCAATGCAGGAAAGGTTTTGGTGTAAAT
>CM059266.1:9308915-9311415 GCA_030347295.1 Setipinna tenuifilis
GTGTGTGTGTGTGTGTGTGTGTGTGTGTGTGTGTGTGTGAGTGTGTGTGTGTGTGTGTGTGTGTGTGTGCGCCTGTGCGTATGCACACCTGAGTGTGTATGTGCATGCATGCGTGTTTGTGCACCGTATGTGTGTATGCATGCTTGTGCATGAGTGCGTTGGTGTGCATGCATGTGTCTTTTACTGCGAGACCTCTCCACCATGTTGGTGACCCTGTGACAACTTGCAGCACATCATGTTTATATACAGTATGAGTCAATCTCACCACTCCAACACCTCTAGCTCCCCTCATCCAAAGCTGCAAACATGGCTGCCTGAAGTATCTTCAAGAGGAGAGGGAACAGGAGAGGGAGAGGGGGAGGGAGAGGGAGAGGGAGAGGGGGAGGGGGAGGGAGAGGGAGAGGGGTAGGGGGAGGGAGAGGGAGAGGGGTAGGGGGAGGGAGAGGGAGAGGGGGAGGCTGCAAAAGTGTGTGTTTCATGGTGTGGTGTCTATGCCACTTGTGTGCATTGTGTGGGAGAGGGTTCCGCATGACAGCTGAGAGGTTTGTAGCTTTGAGGTGAGAAGAGTCTGTGTGTGATTGTGTGTGTGTGTGTGTGTGTGTGTGTGTGTGTGTGTGTGTGTGTGTGTGTGTGTGTGTGTGTGATGGAATGTGCATTTGAGTGTGTGTGTGTGATGGAATGTGCGTGTGAGTGTGTGTGTGTGAGGGAATGTGTGTGTGCATGCGTGTGTGGTGTGCTGTGTGTGTGTGTGTGTCTGTGTATGAGAGTGTATACTGTATATATCAGACTTAATTGGAAAAAAGCCCTTGCCTTAAAAGCCTCAGTGTGTGTGTGTGTGTGTGTGTGTGTGTGTGTGTGTGTATGTGTGTGTGTGTGTGTGTGTGTGTGTATGTGTATGTGTGTGTGTGTGTGTGTGTGTGTGTGTGTGTGTGTGTGTGTGTGTGTATGTGTGTGTGTGTGTGTGTGTGGCAAATGAGCCGAATGTGATGTGTCTTCTCCTAGCGTGGGAGTGTGCACTTATTAGTGCGCGTTATTAGCCATTGTCAAGAAGGCTGTCAGAATCAGAAATAGTGCGGGCCGCAGTGAGTGGCGATAATGTATGAAGAGCCTAATCTAATTGACGCCAAGCTGGTGTGCACAGCACAGCAGACAACACAACAGGCTGTCAGACCCTCGAGAGAGAGAGAGAGAGCTTTGATCAGTTACAAATGTGAGTCTGTGTTTGTATGTGTGTGTGTGTGTGTGTGTGTGTGTGTGTGTGAGTGTTTGAGTGTGCATATATATGTGTGTGTGTGTGTGAATCTGTGTGTGTATTTGTATGGCAATGTTTGTGCCCATTAGTGTATATACAGAGTTTATATGGGCACATTTGTGAGACTGAATGTTCCCCACACATGGAAACAAAAGTCCCTACAAATTATTACAATAGTATGTCTTCGAAGGTGTGTTCATGATTTTGTGTTGAACACGTAGCAAAGGTATGAGAGTAATACAGAAGGAGAACTAGCAGTAAAAGGAGAGAGAAGGCAGTGTGGGGGGAGAGAGAGAGACAGAAAGAGAGAGAGATGAGCATAGGCATGGGCATGGGCTCGTTCTCAGCTAGCCATTAAATGTTTCCACCTCAATGTGCCGGCAGCGTGGCAGGTCCTGTCTAAACACTGGCCATTTCACACACTCTCTGGACCTTTTTATTCTAATGCAGACACACACACATACACACACACACATACGCACACGCATGCACACACACACACTCAGATGCGAAAGAGAGGAAAAGAGAGGCAAAGAATGAGAGAGAGAGAGAGAGAAACAGGCACACACACACACACACACACACACACACACACACACACACACACACTAGTCAGTAACCTAAAGGCTGTATCCAGCACACTGGCCCTTGGGCGCTCATGTATATTCACAGGGATAATGTTTATCTACAGGACTGAGCTGTGCTTGTGCTTGTGCATATATTTGACCCGCAGCCCCATCATCGTTCACATGCTGCTGTGTTATGCCCCACTGCACTGAACCTGGCGCCGTGAAAGCTTTGCCACATATTACAGATCGTTATGGCATGACCTGATCCTAGTCCAGCTTACCTCACGTTAACCAGCGTCATCAATGTAAACCATGCAGAGTTTCTCTGGCCTTTTTTTTAGGGTTTTACTCCGTGTTCTTCTGTTAACTGCATGTTATGTTGTGATTATTGTGTATCTTACCAAATACTGCAAATAAGCCAAGTCGAAGGCTCTCCATCTCAAAAGGAGTTGGCATCCAAAACTCTTTCTAGATTTGTAATTGTCTGTGCATCTGTGCTCACATGTCTGTGCTATTGTTTTTTGCTGTTTGCTGTATTATTATTTTTCTCTTTTTTGTCCTTCTTTGCTTTGTCTCATGTATTCATGCAATTATTATCTATCTATCTATCTATCTATCTATCTATCTATCTATCTATCTATCTATCTATCTATCTATCTATCTATCTATCTATCTATCT
>CM059266.1:9316415-9326415 GCA_030347295.1 Setipinna tenuifilis
ATGTTCCTTTTGACTAGGCAAAATTGATCTCCACTTTCTCCACAAGATCCCAAAAGGTTTGCCTCTTTGACTGCTGTCCAATGGAGAGCCCTTGTGGTGTACTTACATGTGCTCGTTATCATGCAGCAGGGCCCAGGGGGGGCAGTGCTCCTAAAGTGACACAGGGCTAATTGGATGGGCTCAGTGCAAGTGTGCAAGACAAACAGCCCCCCAGACTCTCGCTGGTACCCAGAAGAGCAAAGCAAACAAGACTCTTAGGTTGACAGCGGGACCATGTTCAAGTCTTCTTTCCTCCTTTTAGTGCACATGGTCAGTGATGCAGCCTGAGTAGTCCTGTTTCCATTAGGGTAAGTTCGGACGGTAATTCACTAGGGGGTAGGTTGCAGGGAAAATCGTGATATGGCAAGCCATTTTAACATTTAATAGCTAAACTGGATATGTGTTGCAGCTATCTGTAATTCGGTCTTGCCAAGTCAAAACAAACATTTCAGATATCCGCAACTACATTCTTCTTATCCATAATTGTCATTTCAGGTATCCACAGAGATATTCATCCTAGGGCAAATGACTGAATCACTTTTGCCATTCATTTGTATGGGGTTTATCATTATGGATACAATTTAGTTGCAGATATACACTATGTGAATTACAGATATCTGCAACTGAATTACAGATATCTGTAATTCAAGTTTAAGATATCTACAGTTCGATTATGACTAGTCATAACCCCAGTCCAAGATATCTTAGATTTACCTCAATTCAAGATAACATGTTCCTTTTCAGATATCTTAAATTAAGTTCTAACTAGGCAAAGTTAGGGATTAGGAAAGTTAGGAAAGGAGTTATAGATAGTCATATTGTAATTGTAGATGTCTATAATCAAATTCATCAGATATCTTGAAATGAATTTTCATTAGCCATATCTGGAATTTGAGATATCTGTAACTTTCATTCTGCCTAGTCAAAATGTTATTACAGATATCTTGAATTTAAGTTTTGACTAGGCAAAATGACGTTGCAGATATGTGTATGCAAATTAGGCCCACATCCCACTTTAGGCGGGAGCAGAGCGTGTTCACATAATACCTGTTAACTGCTAGTATTAACTTGCAATTAGCACCGATTAGGAACATGTCGGAGCAGCCAGAGGGCGAAGGACTTTTTAAATAGACTTTTTAATGCTTCTGCCCAGCAAGAAATGATAATGCAAGATTACTTTCAACAAATATGTTTCTCTCTCATTCAATTTAATGCAATTTTCTGATGTTTTTTTCAATGACAGCCAATGCTATGACTGCTTCTTTCTTCCATTTGCAGAAATAAGAAATAGAACCCACTTGCTCTTTGATTATGGCGGGGAGGGGAAATTACATATCTAAAATACTGCACCGTCATGCACAATAATTTGCACTACATAATGACAGTTGAGATATCTTTAACTTTCATTCTGCCTAGTCAAAATTAAATACAGATATCTGCAATTGTCATTTAAAATGTGTGATGAGTTGAATGTCGTTTTCAATTATGTAATTGCCTAGGCAAAACTGAATTACCGATATCTCCATCTATCATTTCGACTAGTCACAATTACGTTACAGGTATCTGAAATGACAATTCCAGCTATCCAAAATGTAATTACGCCTAGTCAAAAAGGTGTTGTTGATAATGTTGAAAGGGCTTGCCATGGTATGGTGTGGTCCTCTCACCTTGTGTGTCTCCTAGAAACATTTGTCGGACCTTACGTAAACAAAGGAAAACTTCCTATGTCATGTCCTTCTACAGGCACTGTCAAGTTTACCACAAGCTGAACTTTCCAGGGCTGAGCGGAGTATTTACTCCAAAGTAGTGGTGTAACAACAGCTAAAAGTAAATATCAATAGTGTATCAGCGTCAAGTTTATCACAATCTGAACTTTTCTCCAAAGTAAGTACTCCGTTCCTGGAAACGTTCCAGTACAGTAGATCATCCATTTCGAAAAATGACCAATAATGGAGACACGTGCCAACCGCAAAAAGGGATGGAAAATTACCCATAAGTCCCTATGGTGGAGACGGCGGGCCTGGTGATGGGCAAAGCTGACCGGGCTTACCCATCATAGTAAAGACCCAGTGGAGAAGACCACCTGTTTCAACCACCATGGGGGCAGTTGGGGGCAGTCGCACCATGGGGGCAGTTGCCTTCTATGCCCAAGCCTCTCTTCTCACTCCTGCACTAGGTGAATGATGTTGCTGGCGTTTCTGCTTTGGTGAGGTGGTCAATGTCTCCCCGTCTGAGTTACGGCGGGGGGAGTGTTTAAATCTCCGCTGCAGGGCACTCACCGTGTGCCAGCCCCCGTGGTTGTAAATTTCAGAGAGAGAGAGAGAGAGAGAGGGAGAATGAATGAGTGAGTGTGTAGAGAGGGAGAGAGAGAGAGAGAGAAGGAGAGAGAGAGAGAGAGAGAGAGGGAGAGAAAGATCAATAGAAAAAGCAGCACATGAGAAGTAAAGATGAATGAGCAATAGAAGTTGGAAGGAAAGAGAAAGGCTTCTCTGCTTTTGTAGTAGCAGTAAATTATGTCTGAAAAAGAAATTGGAGCCGAGTTTCCTGAATCCAGTAAAACACATTACCTTTGAATGCAACCACTTTGATTTGATACTAGTCTTTCTTCAGGTGTATTACTGCCTGGTTTCCTTTCAGCCCTTACTTTCCTGCATCAGATCTTTTCTTTGTTTGTTTGCTTCTTTCTTTCTTTCTTTCTTTCTTTCTTTGTCATTACCCACCTCCTTCAGTCTCACCATCAGGCACTTCTCCCTTGACTCCCTCTTATGCAATCTCCTGACTTCGATTGGTTTCAGTCACTGCCAGACGCTTGTGTGACTTGGCATGGCTATTCCATTAATTTGACTGCGGTTACTGTGGACTCAAAAAACGCTCGACCGGATATTGTTTCGGCTGGGAGGACCAATGACTGAAAACGCTTGCTTTTGGCTAGGAGGCTAGGAGGACCGATAATTGCTAATTCCAATTGTGGGTCAGAACTGAAAGTTTGTGGTGTTCTAACCGTGCCTGAGGGATACAGGGGTAAGCTACATGTAAACCAGTTGGTTGGGCTTGGGTTTCTGCGGCTTCACTTTAGCATTTTAAATGAAAGTACTGCAGTTATGTATTTTTTTTCTTTTCCAGATTCTGCTATTTCTGTAGTGTTATAGCAAATGATAGGGCTCTTACAAATGATAGTGCCTTCACATCACCTCAAGCAGATATTAATGGACTTGTTAAAACCCCAAATCATTCTTTAGACATAACCAAATGTCCCTTTCTCTTTCTCTCCCTCCCTCTCTTTCTCCCTTCCTCTTTCGCTTATTCCCCCTCCTTTGTTTCCTCCCCTTACCTCTCTTTCTTACTCTTCTTCCCTTTCTTTCTCTCTCTCTCTCTCTCCACCCCTCGTTCCCTCTCCCTCAGGTATGACGTGCCAGGCTCGGACGTCCTACACGGAGGACGAGGTGCTGTGGGGTCACCGCTTCCTGCCGGTCATGTCTCTGGAGGAGGGCTTCTTCCGGGTCGACTACTCACAGTTCCACAGCACCTTCGAGGTCAACACGCCGTCTTACAGCGTCAAGGAGTACGAGGAGAAGTCCTCGCTCCCGTCGCCCGCGGCAACGCCGCACCGTGACCGCGTCTTCTCCGTGGACTGCCTGGAAGCAGTGGAGGAGCAGCGGGGGGGTCGGGGGGGAGGAGGAGGAGCAGGGGGAGGTGCGGGGGCAGGGGGAGGAGGCTCGGCGTCGGCCCGACTCCCCACCAAGCTGCAGCGCATGAGCTCCTCAGGCAAGGAGGACCTCCAGAGGAAGGTGCTGCGGCTCAACTCTCAGCCCGCCGAGAGGGCCTCCAGCACGGGCGACCTGCCGCTCAAGCTCCAGCGCGTGGGCTCCTCGCCGGGCCACGGGGACGACGGGGAGAGCCGGCTGCAGCTCAAGTCACTCAAGGTGGGCTTCGAGCCAGTCATGACCCAGTCCACCGGGGATCTCCACCACCGCAGCCTGCTGCACACACACACACACACGCCCACACACACCCATGCGCCCTTACACACACCCCTCGGCACACCCACACCAGGGCGCCCCGAGGACAACCTGCCCGCCAAACTGCGCCGCATGAATGCTGACCGCTAATCGCTGACCGCTAACACAAGAAAGGGTACGTAACTGGACTACTAACTCGCCCCATACAGATTTTGAAAGGGCGTACTGTTGTATTATACCTATGGACTAATGTTAATGGACCGATGAAAGAAGCATGTTTGGAATTGAGGGGAGCATATTTCCAATTTAGTTGTTTTTGTTTGTGTCTGTTAATTTAAAAAAAAAAAGAAGAAAAAAGAAACATTGAGAACAGGTATTTACTGGATTTACTGTGATGTCATTTAAACCAACTTTGATAGTGACAGATTAGACGCAGGGGCACTTCAGTGTCTTCTTGCACATATGCACAAATACATGTCCTCATCTGTGCTTGTGTACATAATATTTCAATCACATGCAATCAAACAGTCCCCCATCTTAGTTTTGATTCAATAAATTCTATTTAAGATGACAGCAGACTGTGTGGTATGTATTTTCCCTTTTCTTCTATCTCCTCTTCAGTCAAACAAGGACAAGCGCAACTTGTCATGTTAACACAGAGGGTATACAGTACAGTAGGTATCATCCGTGTGCAACAGGAGGCTTTTGTTTACCTTGCTGTGGTTGTAAACTACTGCTTAGCCTCAGCCCTGGGTCAACACTACTGAAATGAACGTGCAGACAGGAAGAAACGTCAGTCGTTTTTTATGACGGTCAAGCAGACCGCCTGCTGTGTACACAGACCGAATGTGTTGCTTTCAGTCACGGCTAGGGACACTGCAATCATAGCGCCGTCAATTTCCTGCCAGAGAATGGTCTTCCATTTTGACCTGGGTCCATTGTCTGTCATTAAGCTGACCAGTCAGAACCCTTTCATTACTGTGTGAGATGAAACATATTTCTTGACAACAGTTGCGGACAAATGAGCGATTAATGTGCGAGGAAAGGGGTCGTGCACTGTGATTGGCTCAAAGGCTGTCAGTTGTCATGGTTGCAGGTGACAGGGGGCAGAGGAGAACAGGAGGGCCTGTGATTATTGTGGGCAAAAGAGCTTATGGGTCAGAACACGGTAATGGTTTGGGGTGTGTAGGTGAACTTACAATGCTGATTTCCTTTAACACTTATGCAGAAACACACACCTGACACATACAAACATGAAATACACACACACACACACACACACACACACACACACACAAATAAAAGGGACAGCCCTAAACACACCACTGCACACACTCACACAAGCAGTTGACGTATTGCTGTTCCTTGGCGTATTGCTGACGTCATCCACTTGTGCAACAAACAGAAAAAAGGGGATACAAAGAACAGATCTATTAGTGACCAATTACCCCGGAGTAATTGCTTTAGCCCAGACAGTTATAGATTGGGGACACTCAGTGCCACACCTGATCACTGCGGCCTCTCTCCATCACTGACTCTCTCCATCACTGACGCAAGGGGAACCAAGGGGGCAGATGTAGGCAGATGGCCTAGCCCAGTGGTTCTTAACCTTGTTGGAGGTACCAAACCCCACCAGTTTCATATGCTCATTCACCGAACCATTCTTTAGTAAAAAAAAATAAGATTTTTTTTACTGGTGCACAAAATGAAAATGAATGAATTAACATCACCTTGTTCAAATAAGGCTCCACCGAACCCCTGAGACCGACTCACCGAACTCCTAGGGTTCGATCGAACCCAGGTTAAGAACCAGACGGCCTAGCCATTGATAGGGGCCAAAACACTCCATTTCATAACCAAGCTCACATAGAACAATGTTTGGAAAATAGTGTAAGTTTGAGGGTGTTTCTCAGACTTCTCGGAGACTGTGACGGAAGTATGGAAAGAGTAACAGGTAGCGACAGTAATAATAATAATAATAATAATAATAATAATAATAATAATAATAAGAAGAAGAAGAAGAAGAAGAAGAAGAAGAAGAAGAAGAAGAAGAAGAAGAAGAAGATGATGATGATGATGATGAAGAATTTACACTTACACAGCACTTGCATTTGCATTTTCAGGGGTTCAAGGTCACTTCACAGACAATTTAACAAACCTTTTTCCAGAGCACGTCCTTTCCAGGCTACTGCTGTTGCCTTGCACCTCGCAGCAAATCACATCTGGACTACCGAGTCACACAACATGCAAATTAGACCTCACAATAACTCATGTGTATGTGCACAGAATATGCAAAGCTTAACTAAAAAGGTTGTGCCCAATGATTTTAGCTGATGAATGCTGGTACACCCAGATGTAAAACCTTTGTGTATCTGAATATATTCCTCTTTCCGAATGGTTCCTCTTTCAGAGTCCCTAATTTTTGTACTAAAAATCCTTTAAAAGGCAGTGATATATGATATATGAGATGACAATCATTCATCCCAGCCTGAGATGTGTTCGGGCATTACTAATTCATTCGTGCCTATGAGCAGAAACCTTTTTTATTCCCTTATACCTCATATGGCACTCCAAAAATATCCAGTGCTGTAACGATCCTTCAACAGGTGCTGCTCACTCACGACATACACTTTTGCTGTGTCACTGGTCTTTTTTTTAAAAAAGAAAAAAAGAAAGAAAAAAAGACTCTAATGAAGTCGATAATCAGTTGTCAATCTCTGTGTTAAAAATACACTTGGAGCCATGAATGTTTAATAGGCAGAAGACAGGTGAGGAGGAGAAGTTGATGAGACCAAGTCCATTGGTGTGACAGGGCTATTACCCCTCCACCCCTCTACAGCACACAGCAAAGAGGTCTCAGAGAATGAAAGACAAAATGTCAATCTCCAATCTCTTCAAAGTCTTCAAAGGGCACACACACATCTCCAGAATGAGTAGAAGAAATCATAACTTTTTTGTTAAAAAAAAAAACAAAACTATTTTCGTCTTATGTGTGTTTGTGTGTTTCAATGTGTGTGTGTGACTGTGCATCTGTGTGACTGTGTGCACATGCATGAGCAGCATAAAACTAATTGCATCTGTTCCAGACAAATTTGTCACGGTAGTGGCCACATGAAAGAAAAAAAGAAAAGCAGAATTTCCTGTTGACTGTAAAATGGCCGCCCACACAGCTCTGTTGTCTATTTTGGCTGGAGAAATGGGAGGAAGGCATTTTTGCATCTCATTGTTCCCCTCTCTCTCTCCCTCCCTCTCTCTCTCTCTCTGTGTCTCTCTCACTCGCTTGCTTTTTCACATAGGTAGGGAGGAAAAGTATCGATGTGGGGGTTAACAACATTTCAGCCACATACATTGCCTCAGCACATGACAGACATATAAACCATCTCTCTCTCTCTCTCTCTTCCTTCTCTCTTTTCCTTCATTCTCTCTAAATTTCCCTCTCTGTCTTTCTTTTACTCTCTCTCTCTATCTATCTATCTATCTATCTATCTATCTATCTATCTATCTATCTATCTATCTATCTCTCTCTCTGTCTCTGTCTCTGTCTCTGTCTCTGTCTCTCTCTCTCTCTCTCTCTCTCTCTTTCTCTCTCCTTCTGTTTTGTGTTTTTGCTAGTCTCCTTTTTTACAACGTAACTACCAAATGGAGGCTCTGCTTGGTCATAGTCACTGTGATTCAGTGGTTCATGCCCCGGAAAGGCAGGGGGAAGTGAGCTTGACCAAACACATTAATAAAAGTAGGTCTGACGCACAGATACACAGACACACACAGATACACAGACACAGACACAGACACACACACACGCACACATTTACATGCATGGACAAATAAGCACCCACACACACAAACGAACACACGCACACACACGTGCATACACGCACACAAGCACACACACACACACACAAAAACACGCATGGACACACCAGATACACACACACCCACAAAAGCACACATGCACACACACACTTGTGATGAATGTAATACAATTAACAAAACTGTGTGCAAGACAGATTATTACTCATTAGGGATGGATTGCCATGTAAAACAGACTCCTTGTCTGAACTAATAAACATAATTGCTTGTGTGTGTGTGTGTGTGTGTGTGTGTGTGTATGTGTGTGTGTGTGTGTGTGTGTGTGTGTGTGTGTGTATGTGCGCACGCGCAGGCATCTTTGTGTGTGTGTGTGTGTGTGGGTTTGCACGTGCACACATGCGTGTACTGTCTCTTTGTATTAATAAGGCCTCTTACACTGACAGCTCTGTTGACACATATGAAACAAAGACACACACACTCCCACATCATATTAACCCAGACCTACGGCTCTCCCCAACACAGTTCATCTCACCTCCACACATCTCAACGTTGTTCTCTCTCTCTCTCTCTCTCTCTCTCTCTCTCTCTCTCTCTCTCTCTCTCTCTCTCTGACCGTTGCCATGGTAACCTCTGAGCCTTGCCCTGTGGCCCTACAGGTTGTCTCACTCATGTGCCAGGCACATGCACAAAGGGTTGAGAACAGCAGATAGATAGAAAGAAAGAAAGAAAGAAAGAAAGAAAGAAAGAAAGAAAAGAAAGAAGTGATACTGAGGAGAGAAGGACAGATTAAGATGACAACGAGAGAGGACACAGATTGTGTAGGAAAGTGCTACAGAGGTTTATTGATGTCCTCTACCATGAGATAAAAGCGTGAGGGCCAGAACGAGCGTAACAGGGACTTGGGGGACATGGAAAGGAAAGAAGCTTGTGCATGGAGCGAGAAGATAAGAGAGAGAGGATTATGACAGGATCTCTGCCCTTGGGCGTCTGGCATAACCTCTGTCTTCCCTCTCCTCTCCCTCCTGCTCCCTGCTCTCTCCTTAAGGAGCACAGATGCACTATCTACCTGTGTGTGCCTCCCACCTCTGAAAAGAGCAGCAGGGCAAGGCATGGCTGCAGCTTTAGTAGGGCATGCTCAGTGTCACCAATATCAGTCACCGCGTTGAGGCTCTGGGCCAGCACTAATACAAACACAAGCCTCGCACCTCTAGTAGGACAGGAGAGTGCTCCCTCCACAAGGACCATACAGATGTGGCAGATTGCATACTGAAAACCTGGATGCACAGCTGGCAAAAAAAGTCAATACTGCAAAGGGGGAAGGGTAGAAATGAACATGAAGTCAGACATTTGAATTAAAAATGAATGTGGAGGAGCTGACACCAAAAAGCACCATGTGGTCCAGTGTGTGTAAGAATAGAATAGAATAGAACAGAATAGAACAGAACAAAACAGAACAGAACAGAATAGAATAGAATAGAATAGAATAGAATAGAATAGAATAGAATAGGGATAATGTTCAGTGAAGCGGCCATTCTCATGAAATAACCCAGAGTGCTTATTTCACAGTCTTTTAAACTTCACAGCTCTGCAGGTTAATCTTGTGGTTTTAAGACTCGATTTGTTCATTTATGTTCTCAAAACCTATTACCACTCACCATTTTAGGGTGTTTTTTGTCAAAAGTTCCTCATGGGGGGTCCATGCCCCCGGACACCCCTAGCAGGGCTGGGTTCACACATTTGTGTTTACCGCTGTCTTTTACCCACAAGCCTCCATTGCGGTACACAGTTGGTCTCCCAACATGTCCGCTGCCATCGGCACAAACATATCTGTCCCAAACATTAAACATCACCATCACATCACATCACACATGTGCTTGTAAAAACCCTTCTCTACCGAGACCGCTTCCCTTCCTAACAAAACTAACAAAACTAACAATCACTAAACCAACGCTCTCTTACTCTGTCCCCATGTGGGCAGTATGTGTGTCTGTAGTGCCCCTGCTCCGGGAAACATATTCAGGCACATGCATCTCCCTGTATGTATAAAGGTAGTCTGCTTACTCTGTGTTACTTTACACCTCTGTCAGCTTATGTCCTGCTTTTTGTAAGTCGCTTTGGATAAAAGCGTCTGCCAAATACAATGTAATGTAACGTAACCATCCCACTGATTTTCTGTAGAACTCGACTACTGA
>CM059266.1:9338915-9346415 GCA_030347295.1 Setipinna tenuifilis
ATGGGCTCACTAATACCAGAGGCATCTGCTCTTTCACAGAGCTTTATTAGCCCAATGAATGGGAGAGTGTCAGAGATGTCAATCAAAACAATATGTGCGGGCGGATTAGCATGCAAGTAAGTGTGACAAGTTATTGAAATTAAATGACAGCTGTCAATCACGGCTAATCACATTATGTCACGCATCCACACACACACACACACACACACACACACACACACACACATGCTACCACCACAACCATCACCACCCCCTGTCAACCACCCCACCTCCCCAAGCTGAACTAAAAGAGCAGTCGGACAGTATTATCGGAATGCTAAGGCACACAGTCCATTACACCAACAGGAATTCAATCAAGGGATTAGCATGTTTGTATCTGAGCACAGGGGCCCTCATTGAAGTGCTTATCTCCTTCTATTCAGAGTTTTAGCCACAAAATTGGCAAAAGCGTCATGACGTGGCACCACCTCCATTGCTATGAACAAAACGATTTTATAGCTTCAGCCAGTATGATAAATTTGCTTTAGTGACAACCTCAGACATGTTAACCTAAAGTAGGTGGTAAATGTTCTAATAGAAGAGCCCTATGTCATTGTATTGCCTGGTTATACATCCATAAGACTCCAATATTAGGAGGTTTACCACTCGCTCTGAGTTAACATACCCAAGTAAGTGACTCCACCTGCTGTTTGCAACACACCAGAGTACAGTTATCTTTGACAAGTCACTGTACTCTCAAGCCCTCCACAGCATGGGTGGACCTTATATGGTTGGAGAAGTGTAATGTCCATAGTGCACAGCAAGAGCAAATAGAGGTAAAAGCCTCCTACAGTCTCTACATTAAGTAATGGCAATGGAGTAGGTCAGGCTCTCAGGGTGCGACTGATTCAGTCATATTGGCTCACTCAGGCTGGAAATGTGGTTAGAATGGGCCAGAGTGGCTGCACACAAACATGTGTGTGCGCACACACACACACACACACACAAACACGCGCGCAAGCACACACACACACACACACACACACACACACACACACACACACACACACACACACACACACACACACACACAAGCACACATACGCGCACACAAATACAGAGAGAGAGGGAGAGAGAGAGAGAAACACACACACACACATACACAAACATAGACTGAGAGAGAGAGACAGAAAGTGAGAGAGAGAAAGAAACACAGACGCATGCACACACACACACACACGCACACACAATGTCAGATGGAAAATAAAAGCCTGTTCCGTGGTGCGGTGCTGATGCTGCGCTGCGATGGTTGCCGTAGGCTAGCGTCTTCACGGTGAGGAGCGATGCTTATTTGCTGCTGCTCTGCTAGCCCGCCGCGTCTCAACAGGGCAATATCAATTTCCCACAGAGCAGAGCAGAGCAGAGAGGCAGGGAGAGGGCGGAGGGAGAGGGCGGAGGGAGAGGGTGGATGAAGAGGGTGGAGGGAAGAGGAAAGGGGGGAGGAGGGAGGGAAAAGAGAAGAGGGAGAAAGTGATGTGAATGAGAGGAGGAAAGATGAAGAAGCACATGGAGCAGAACAGAGCAGGCTTTTTGATTATGTGCAGAAAGAGCGCGCCCAGTCTATCATGATGCTCCCACCTGCCTTAGTAGAGGCACAGCAGTGGTGTTTACAGCCATGCCACTATGCCTCATGTGCACACAGGCCTCTGCTGAAATGGATGATATGTGGAGCATGGGAGTGAATGTGGGTTTTGTGTGCGGGTGGTGTGTCGGTGTGTGTGTGTGTGTGTGTGTGTGTGTGTGTGTGTGTGTGTGTGTGTGTGTGTGTGTGTGTGTGTGAATGCTTGTGTGTGTGTCTGTGCCTGTGTGTGTGTGTATGTTTGTGTGTGTGTGTGTGTGTGTGTGAAGCATGAGAGTGAATGTGGTTTTGTGTGCAGGTGGTGTGTCGCTGTGTGTGTGTATGTTTGTGTGTGTGTGTGTGTGTGTGTGTGTGTGTGTGTGTGTTGTCCTTTCTCCACAGATTTGACTCTTGGCGCCGTTGATAAGTGTTGCTACACCCTCCTCTGTTCAGTTGGACCTGACACTCACCATGGACACCATGTCCTGCCAACCACACACAGCTGGGGACATGGAACACCCTGGGCCCTCAGTACCAGCTGCCACCCGCCACCACCCGCCACCTCCACCTCCACCCACCACCTCCACCCACCACCTCCACCACCCACATCCTCCTCCACACCCATCACCACTACCCACCTCCACTGCCCTCCCCACTCACCTCCTGCTCCACACCCACTAGTCTAATGGCCAAAATTGAGAGACTGAGAAAGAGTTTTTTTTTTTCCATAGGTCATCAGACTCCTTAACAAGGACATGTCTGGCAGTTTAAAAGCTACATCGCCTATTACTTTTCACTGCCCAGCTATGCATAAATAGCAGTATATACCCACATGTATATGTACTTATTTGACTTATTTCAATAATAGTATTCCTTAAATCTATCTTTTCTTGCTGTACAGTTATGGAGTTGTCCATGTTATAACTGTGTATGTGACAAATAAATCTCTATCTGATCTCATCTTATCTCCACCCTGTTCCTCAGCTCCTCCTCCACCTCCATCACCACCCCCAGCTCCCCCTCTACAGTACCTCCATCCACACCCTTCACACCAGGGCCCACTCTGTGCCATCCCTGATGCCGGCAGCCATCACACACTGTGACTGTGGACCGGTGGACCGTTCCTCCTCCTTATCCGATCTCCGTGTCTCCTCCACCTCCACCATCACCACCCCCAGCTCCCCCTCTAAAGTACCTCCACCCACACCCTTCACACCAGGGCCCACTCTGTGCCATCTCTGATGCCGGCAGCCATCACATCACAGCCATGGCTAGGGACCTGTGGACCGGTCCTCCTCCACCACATTATCACTTGTCACTCAGCCACAGATCTGCTGAAGCTCACCCAATCTCTCACTCTATCAGCTATGACCAGAGATCAGGCCCCAGTCCTACACAACTGCATCTGGGATTTGTGTTGTTTGTTTAAACTACCCTTTTCTGAAGGTACACATTAGTATTACCATTGGTTGTGTGCATTTTGGGTATTTTGGGTATTTATGTGTATTTTTGTGATGTATTTATTTGTGTATTTGAGTTCAATGAAATGCTGCTGCTATTGGCGCTACTACTTATAGCATTAACAAAAAGCTAAGCCGATGATACACCAGACAGTTCAAGAGTTCAGCTCATATCTAAGCCTCCAGACTAGAGTTTAAAAATGGAAGAATTAGCCTAGCACTGATAATAAACATAACACTGGCATTATAATGAATGATGAATATAATGCTGGCATTAAAATGAATGATAAATATAAGGCTGGAATTAAAATTAATGATAAATATAATGCTGGAATTATAATGAATGCTATATAATGCTGTCACTGTGAGGTTGTACATTTTTCAGGACTTAAGCAGACTATCAAAGCCATATATAAACAATGTGTGCCTTTCCCAAAAAAGAAAAGAAAAACATACTTCAGTTACCTAGGGCGAGCCATTTTGATTTCGGGGAAACATTCTCTTAGGGGTGCACACTGTTTAATACAATGGTCTTCAGCTGTTTAAACAGTAATTACCTTCACCACAGCAGTGACACGTTTCCTACCGAGGGAATTTCACATGCTTGCAAGAAGGCTCAGATGCTCAGCTTGTTTTCCCTCTTTTCTTTCGCTCCTTTTGTGTTGCTGTGGGGAACCAGGACACCAGGACAGGGTTGGTTTGACATGATTGCATTTCAAAGTGAATATGGCAGCGCCCTTCCTCCCCCCCTCACCTTCTCTACCTGGACCTGAAGCTGGGCTGCACTCATTTTGAACCACAATCTGTCCAAGAAACAGATGAGTTGAAGTTTATTGATCTAATGATTTTGCTCTTTCTGATCATGGTGGGGGTGCATGATGCTTCTAGACAGAAGCCCTAAAGATATTGACATTTCTGCCCGCTTCTTCAGTTTTGCAATGTCAAGATGGCAGTTGAATTATTATTGTTATTATTATTGTTATTATATTTCTTTAAATTACTATATAATCTTATGTTTTGAGTATCCATTAAATCATATCTGTCACTTAACTATGTTGCATGCATGATTTATCCATGATATATTTTTTTTCCCATAGCTTTTTACAAGATTGAAAGACAAATACAAAAGACAGCATGTATCTAAAAGAAAATCTGCCAAAATAAAAAGAGACATTTTACTTTCCCATGTACAAATCCCTTGAACAATACCGCCACACCCCCCAACCACCACCTAACACCCACCCCCACCCCCTACCCCCTACTCCTCACCCACCCCCTTCCCCACCCCATCCCTCTTGTTTTGGGACTCTATTTCAGGACCAGTGTCCCAGCAGCCCCAGAATGGAAAAGATACAGAGTTATCATCTTTCCAATTCACACCTTCTGAAGGCTTGTGAAAGAAGAGTGACAATGGAAAAAAAGAGCCCCACAACCCCCATCACACACACACACACACACACACACACATCCTGTTCCCATATGCGCCAAAGAAACACATCAGTCACAGGAGAGACGGGTGATTCTGGACAGCTCCTCATCTCATTACACATCACCACAGAGTGGCTGCTAATCCCACTGACTGGGCCACGATCGAACACTCCCAGCAACAGCACACACACACACACGCACACACACACACACACACACACACACACACACACACACACATACACACACACACACACAAACATGTAAATGCACACATACACACACACACACACACACACACACATGCACACACACACACACATGTACATGCACATACATACACACACACACACACACACACACAAACATGTACATGCACACACACACACACACACACACACACACACACACATACACACACACACACACAAACATGTAAATGCACACATACACACACACACGCACACACACACACACACATGCACACACACACACACATGTACATGCACATACATACACACACACACACACACACACACACACACACAAACATGTACATGCACACACACACACACACACACACACACACACACACACACACACACACACACACACACACACACAAACACACACCCCACACACACACAAAAACACCCTACTCCATCTCATCCTCCTCTTATCGCCGTGGTTACCGAGAGCTGACACGTTGCATCAAGTAGGCGAGGTGGTGCGTCTGCGGAGCATTCGTCTCCTCCACACCAGCCTCGGGCAGGACCGCCTGTCCTGTCGCCCCACGCTGCTCCCTAATTAGGGGGACCGAAAGGTCACTTCCCCCCAGCGAATGTCCTGACAGTTCCTGCCCTAAGCCAGTCCTGAGCCGAGAGCCACCAGAGGGGGCAGAAGGCAGGACAGGACAGGACAGGACAGGACAGGACAGGACAGGAAACAGGTGAGAATGCTGGCAGGAACAGCAGGACATTACAGTTTTTACCAATCATTTTCACGCGTTTTGCAGGGCAATATCCACTTTTGCAAAACTCTTAACACAGTGTGCTGTACCAACATGCGTTTGAGCACATCAATTAACATTTGCTGCAAAATGCGCTACAGCAACCTAACTATAACACACACTGTCGGTCAATAAGTCTACAATGCCAGTCAATGTACAATAGCCTAAAAAATGCAAACAACTTGAAACAAATCACTTAAAATCTAGCCTCTGTCTGACAGAATGGCACGTTACTAACGTGTATCATAAATACACACTTTATCAAACAATCTAAGTGACATTTGTATGTATTCATGCACCTTTGATAATAGATAAATAAAGAGTATAGGTTATACCTATACAGTTTAGAAATGAATTACAGTATTTCGTGTAAAGTACCATATGTATTAGAAAATGTTGATGCGAATCACAAGGTGTTTTTCAGTGGATTTTCTATAGTTCGCAATTTTTCTGGATGCTAACTGCAGTACACACTTCAGAACTGAAGATAGATTGTGTCAATCAAATATGCACAATCATACAAACAGAAAACACATCACTCCAGATACACACCAGGATGAACTGTAACGTGATACCTTCACCCTGTGCTTACATATACTGTAATCACATTGTGTTCCACTGCAGGAAAGGTGAACGCCCATTACCTACATCAATTAGAGTATGTTTCACTGCAAAAGAATGTACATGTAATATGTGTTGTACATGTAAATGTATGTAAATATTAGCCTGGGCCCGCCCATACTGCTAGTGATGCTACATTGAGGGAGACTTGCCAGACCAAGCTCTGTCTACAAGCTTGGTGCAACAGCCAGGCTATGTAAATATAGTCATCCATAGAAGTTGTTTTTGACCCGCCCTACTGTAATGCTGATCCATGGTGCTGCTGCATTTTGGATAAACCATGATAAAGCCTACAGTACATACTGGTAATGGAATACACAGCAACTCCAATAACAACTTTCTACATCACAATGTTTTGCCCATAAACATGCAAATGTAACCTCTATGTTTACCTGTTACGTAACAAGCTATGAAAATAAAAAAATATTATGAAGAAATACACACCTAAGTGTAAAAGTGCTAAATATCAATAATTATTTGGCTAAAAGATGCCTCAAGCACATTATTTCTTTTTTGTGTGACAAAATGCAAAATGCTGTGCTTTGTTACACTGTATTGTATTGCTTTTATATTTTGGTCCTTGAGTTAACTGTTTTGATAAGAGTATCCAAATGTCTGAAAATTTAGCTGTAGTTGTACATAATTTTGTTGGTCATGAACATTAAATGAGAGAAGTATTTATGAATTTTGGTCGAAGTGGTGATTGAACGCAATTGTGTGAAAGCAACGCGAAAGAGAACGTAGTTTGTCTCCCATAGACTTTGGTTCATGCAAATGTGTTAAGAGTTTTGCAAAAGTGAACATTGCCCTGCAAAACGCGTGAAAATGATTGGTAAAAACTGTAACCGGGGAGAAGAAAACGAGAGACACACACACAAACACTCGCTCTCGAATGGCTGCATCTCAGTGATGCCTAGGGGTTGATGTTGAGGAAGCATTTTTTTGTGTCTTCGCATGAAACATGTTGTGCAGAAGAGTGGTGGTGACATAAGCAGGGGAGAGGGAGAGGTGCTCTCGGATGGCTGCGTCTGCGGCTGCGGTGCCCAGTGGTTGGACGCTTCTCAGGAAACACATGTTGTGCATGACCATGTGCAGCTCTGGGGTAATTGTGGGGAGGAGGTGAGGTAATGTGTGAAGTGTGACAGTATCCAGAGGTGTCAATCCCGGGTTCAGAAAGTAAAAACCCTGCCACGTTTTCATTCTAACACAGGTGACTTCACTGAGTAGCTGATCTACCTGTCTTGAGTGCTCATTATGATCAGCTGATTCAGAGCTGGTTGGATCAAATTTGTGGAAGGGTTTTTACTTTCTGAACCCGGGATTGACACCTCTAACAGTATCTTTGTTTCTGCCTCTTTTGCTCTCTCATCCCTCTCTATCCCCCT
>CM059266.1:9351415-9356415 GCA_030347295.1 Setipinna tenuifilis
AGGTCTATGTCAGGCTTAACACTCACAATACTTTGGCTTTGGGGACTGTGAGCCAGAACATACAAATGGAAGAGGAAGGGTTTAGTAAAGGATGACGCTGATACACTTGACAGATGTTACACTGTTGGTTTTCTTTCAGGTGCAAGTACTGATACTGTAGGTAAAGAAAGCCAACCAGAGACAGGGAGAAACTGGACAAGTGCAGTGGGAACTGTATTGGAAAACTGGAGGAAGAACCTTGTTTTCCTGATGTAACTTTTCAGGTTGAGGTTGTAACATTTTTTCTCCAATATGTTCAGCACCTGCTTCCCCCATTTGTCTGTTCAAGATGAACAGTTCTTATAAATTGTGGATGGGTCGGAGTTGAAAATCTGTTGCAATTTTGTTCGAAAATAAAATGAAATGAAAAGGTCCAAGAAATTGTTTTATCATGTGGAAACACTTCCTTTCCACTTTTTCTCTCAGCACATTTAATAATGTCTTTCCCAGTGATTTTTGTGTGAATATTTACCTCGGCTGTTCCTGGTCAGGGATAAAACTTTGCTGCAGGGGCTACAGGGGCTGCACATTAACATGGCTTACACATTACCTATGCATATGTGCACAGACAGAACGTGCAGCTCTTTAAGAGAGACAGGGCAAGATGGAGAGAGAAAGTCAGACAGAGAAAAAATGTATCTTTAAAAAGGAGAGTAGGAGGGAGAAAGAGACACACATGCAGAGAAAAGAAAGAGAGAGAGAGAGAGAGAGAAGAGAAAGGGAGAGACAGAGACAAAGACTGAGACAGACATAAATGGACATTACATTGCACTTAACAGATGCTTTTATCCAAAACAACTTACAAAATGGAGGACATAAGCTAACAGAGGTGTAGAGGAACACGGAGTAAGCACCTTTATACATACAAAGAGATGTATGTGCCTAAGTAAGCTTTCTAGAGCAGGGACACTACAGACACACATACTTCCTACACAGGCAGAGAATTATACCAGCATGAGGCACCTAGGGAGAGAGTTGGTTTAGTGGTTGTTTTTTTATTTAGTTTTGTTAGTTTTGTTAGGAAGGGAAGCATTCTCGGAAGAGAAGGGTCTTTACAAGCATTTTAAAGGTAGAAAGGGATGTTGCTGTTCTTGTAGTAACTGGTAGGTTATTCCACCATTGGGACAACAACAGAGAAAAGTTTAGAGTGACCTCGCATTGTGAGAGGCGAGGGTCAGGAGCGGTTTAAGGCACGGGCGCCATTTTGTGGGGAGCGCCACGAGTGCTTGGGAAGTAAATAAATAAATAAAAAGCTCCGTTTGTCATATCGCTGCAATCGGCACAATGGCGCCCCCTAGAAGGTGGCATGCACAGAAGGGGGGGTGGGGGGGGACGTAAAACACTATAGATGTATGGCCAGACAGTTTGTATTAGTGGCAAACATAAACATGTAGACTTTCAAAGAGAACATGCAACATGGTTACTATAACACAGACATGGAGGACAGCAGCACCAATCCACCTGCTGCGGGCTGCTGGAAGCACTCCAGGGCTGGCCTGAGTTCTCGGCCTCTTCTGGCACTCTGTAAACCCAGTGTATCACAAACAAAAATGACTCTGCCGAACACAGCCACTGGGGATCCACATCATTAATCATACAGTATTTATGAACTAGATGCTTTTATTCTGAATGGAATGTGTAAAATACCTGTGCGCCCACCATATCATAATTTCACCTTGAATGCATTTTAGATTGAACTTTCCATGAGGTATTTACATATATTTTGCTTCACCAGAGAGGATAATAACGGCATGTATGGACCATCTTTGGACACTGTCTAGGAAGGCTCTAACATGCAGCTGAATCTCACAGGAGCGCTGCTTAGCTATGGACTGACTCTTATTTACATTCACAACATGAGGCATCTTTAGCTGCCATGAAGATTAGCATTAGAGCAGACTCTAATTCAGAACCACATCCAGCATCAGTGTTTTATGTAACTACATTTTTTTACAGAATAAGTACAAGCTGTTTGCTGAAAAAACAGTATATAGAGGTTATGTTGAAAACAACAAATTCCGATGTTACATTTTATGGACATGCATATTGAATAAGAATATGTCATTGTCATACAGTACCACAGATAGTTGGATTTTTTTGTAATTCATAGAGTTCAGTTTAGTGGCCGAGTCCCAAATCTCTACACCCTAGTGCCATCTTGAGCCTTATCATCTTCAGGCCTGAAGGATCCGCTTTGTAGCACAGCTCCCATGGGACCAATGTGAATGTCAGGATGTGTGTATAGAGAGCGGACAGTGTGTGTGTGTGTGTGTGTGTGTGTGTGTGTGTGTGTGTGTGTGCGTGTGTGTGTGTGTGTGTGTGTGTGTGTGTGTAGAGAGAGGATTCGATATGGAAGCAGTGTGTGTGTGTGTGTGTGTGTGTGTGTGGGTTGGGTGTGTTTATCAAGTGTCCCCTGGGTGGGGTGGACAATGTGTGTGTGTGTATGTGTGTGTGTGTAGAGAGAGGATTCCATATGGAAGGAGTGTGCGTGTGTGGGCGTGTGTATCGAGTGTCCCCTGGGTGGGATGGACAATGTGTCTGTGTGTGTGTGTGTGTGTGTGTGTGTGTGTGTGTGTAGTGAGGGTTCCATATGGAAGGAGTGTGTGTGTGTGGGGTGTGTGTGTGTATCGAGTGTCCCCTGGGTGGGGTGGACAATGTGTGTGTGTGTGTGTGTGTGTGTGTGTGTGTGTGTGCGTAGTGAGGATTCTATATGGAAGGAGTGTGTGTGTGTGTGGGGTGTGTGTGTGTGTGTGTGTGTGTGTGTGTGTGTGTGTGTGTAGTGAGGGTTCCATATGGAAGGAGTGTGTGTGTGTGTGTGTGTGTGTGTGTGTGTGTGTGTGTGTGTGTAGTGAGGGTTCCATATGGAAGGAGTGTGTGTGGTGTGTGTGTGTGTGTGTGTGTGTGTGTGTCGCGTGTCCCCTGGGTCTCCTCTGGGGAGCTGAGGCGAGGCCACCCAGGTGAAGGTAATTCTGTTAAGTGGGGTGAAATTGCACAGCCCTCCCACTGGGGACCAGGGAATATCATGGATGAAGCAACGCAAGCAAACAGACACACTCAAACGCTCCACTAACACAGGCATACTGTATGTGATGTACACATGCACGCACACGCACACACACACACACACACACACACACACACAAACACACACACACACACACACACACACAAACACATTTAAGAGGCCATATAGGCGAAAAAATATCAGGTACTCTCTTACACACACTGTCAAACACTCTCTCCCACACTATCAGATCTTTCTCATACACCATCAACCTACTCTCACACACTATCAAATGACTCTCACACAGTATCAAACTCTTGCTTCACACACTATCAAACTACTCACACACACTATCAAACTCTCACTCACACACACTATCAAACTACTCTCCCACACTATCAAACTACTCAAACTTTCTCTCACACTATCAAACTCTCGCTCACACACAAACTACTCTCACACACTATCAAATTCTTGCCTACACACTATCAAATTGCTCTCACACACACTATCAAACTCTCGTTTACACACTATCAAACTCTCTCTTACACACTATCAAACTACTTTTAGACACAATATCAAACTCTTGCTCACACACTTTCAAACTACTCTCAAACTCTATCAAACTCTCACTCATCTTGTAGGCACATACAATAGAGTTTGATAGTGTGCGAGAGAGAATTTGATAGTGTGTGTAAGAGTAGCTATTTTGTAGATAGCTATTTTGTAGAGAGTAGATATTTTGGCCTATACAGCCTCTCTCTCTCTCTCTCACACACACACACACACGCACACACACATGCATGTACATACACATACATGCACACACACACACATCATGCACACAGACTCCATGCACACACACACATGCATGCACATACACTCCATGCACACACACACACACACACACACACACACACACACACACACACACACACACACACACACACACACATACTCACACCTAGTCTACATCCACATGTACACAAGGGAATAACCCACTCACGTTCCCTCCCATAGAAACAGGCACCAAAAGAAAAGTTGGAGACAAACAGAGAAAAAAATTAAGATGTGCATATGACAGTGTATTTCAATCCTGACCTTTTACCTAAATGACACATCAAAAAGTAAATATTAAGTCTCTAAATTCAGCTCTTTGTCAAATAACGCACCAAACTCTCTTTATTTGCTCTTCGCCTCCTTTGCACAGCACATGAATTGTATTTATGAAAGCGAGACACTGAAGAATATGAACTGGAAATATGATGATATTAGCATAGAGAAATGGTTGGGTGAAATGGATTCTATTGAATTGTGCTTAAACTGAATGTATTGCCATCACCATTTCCATGAGGTATGACAGAGCACAGAAATGCAGTCATTACATTAATAATGTATACAGTGCCTATGTGTGACAGCTTTATGTAAATGAATTTAACACTATTCAACTTCTCACAATAATGAATATATTGATGAATACTTCACTCCCATGAGAGAAAACGGCAAAAAGAAAGGTTGAGATTTAGAGGTGAAGCACACTGCTCCACATTGAAGAGGGAGATAACGAGAGAAAAAAAGGGTCCAACAGCAAGGATGGCAGAAAGCGTGTAGGTATTATACCAGTGGTTCTTAATCTTGTTGGAGGTACCGAACCCCACCAGTTTCATATGCTCATTCACAGAACCCTTCTTTAGTAAAAAATAATTTTTTTTTTTTTTTTTTTAGCAATTCGCATCACAAATTGACATGATGAGTCATATGTATCTTGACCTCTGCGGCGGAGGCTCCACCGAACCCCTGAGACCGACTCACCGAACCCCTAGGGTTCGATCGAACCCAGGTTAAGAACCACTGTATTATACTAACTGAGATGAAATCCTGCCCCCCATCATTTCAAGGATGGAAGATGCTAGGCTAGTAAATTCAGCCAAAAATAGGAACATATTTTTTTTTTGTT
>CM059266.1:9358915-9361415 GCA_030347295.1 Setipinna tenuifilis
AGAGATACCAATCAAATATCATATAGGATCCAGTGAAAACCAATCTTGAGAGTATCTGTGTTAGCATCTGCTGTTCAGAGCAGTTTTGTATTGAGGTCGGCAGCAGCCAGTCCAATGTGATTTAGCTGCATGTTCCCCTCTCTGGTTGCCAGCTCTTGGACACTGGACAGCCTGTCTGTGAGTTGTGTAAAATAGCCCCTGGATTGAGATTTTGATTGACACTTTGCCATAGACAGAAGCTTTGTGTGTGTGGATGCACATGGCTGTGTGTGTGTGTGTGTGTGTGTGTGTGTGTGTGTGTGTGTGTGTGTGTGTGTGTGTGTGTGTGTGTGTGTGTGTGTGTGTGTGTGTGTGTGTGTGCTTGTGTGCATACAGATGGTGAGAGAGCTCAAGTCAGTGTTCCCTTGGCCAGTTTTGGCTCAAAGTTGACAGAAGGCTGTTTTTTCCTTCTTTTTTCTGGAGGCTAAGCCTGTATTTATCCAAATTAGACTAAGAGAAAAAAAGGGAAAGAAACAACGAGACAGAGAGAGAAAGAGAGAGAGAGATGGAGAGACAGAGAGAGAGACAGACAGACATAGGTATAAACAAAGACAGATACAGAGAGATAGACAGACAGACAGATAGATAGACAGACATAGGTAGAGAGAGAGACAGAGAGAGAGATGGAGACAGAGACAGAGAGACAGAGATGGAGAGACAGTCTTATAGGGAGAGGTGGGTGTGTGTTGGATTGTTGGAGAGCTTTGCCAAACTCCAAACTGCTTATGAATAATAAAGGGCAGCTCTGTTCCCCATAGCAATAAATAACCCACCACTACACCATCATACTACTATTACTACTACTACTACTACTACTACTACTGCTATTACTACTACTGCTACTGCTACTACTACTACTACTACTACTACTACTACTGCTACTACTACTACTACTACTACTACTACTGCTGCTGCTGCTACTACTACTACTACTACTACTACTACTACTGCTACAGTCCAGCCCCAGGAGAAGTGATGATGGACGTGCACCACACAGCACGGTTTTGACATACCAGTCTTTTGCCTGACATCTACTTTGTGGGTTGTGTGTGTGTGTGTGTGTGTGCACTGTATGGAAGTGTATGTGTGTGCACGTGGAACATACTTCTGATAACACAACAAGAATTTCCAAAGTGTTGAATGTCTTGCATCAGGTAAAGCATTGACAATGATTGCCCCCCACCCCAGCCCGCCAGTCTTACATGGCTGCCATTCCCACAATGCACCAGTACCGCATGGGAGATACAAACAGGACAAGCTACAGAACAAAACAATGCAGAACGTGATGGGACTGTCTCTGTTTAAATGGTTGTCCACAGGCTTGTTATGGGCTGCTGAGAAGGAGGAGGAAGAGGAGGAGGAAGAGGAGGACAAGAAGGATTTCCTCCCAGAAGCAGCTGTAGTAATTGAATGCATTAACCCACTGTGCCCAGTGCGGTTGCTCATGGATGCGCCGTTCTCGGCAGGACTGATAATCCCCTCTAGTGGGAGGCTTATGCATTCACTATGCATCTGGGATGGATTGCTTTGGTCTTGAGCCCAGACGACCAAGCACCCATGTGTCGCTGAACAATACAGTTGTTTGAGTTTTCATTACAGCAACCCATCATCTCCTGCTCTCGCTCTCTCTCTCTCTCTCTTTTTACACACTCTCTCTAGTAGCATCCATCTGCCACTGTTTTTCAGTCCATTATTTCCCTCTGTCTCTGTATCTCTGTCTGTCTCTGTCTCTCTCTCTCTGTCTCTTTCTCTCTCTCCCCACCTTAAGCACTCATCCCTACCAAATATCACCCCCATCCTCTTTGTGCATCATTCCTCTTGGTCTCTGTCTCCTTCTCCCTCTCTCTGTGTCCAGGCTGGTGTCCTGGGTAGCAGCTGTTGCACGGAGCGAGTGGGAGGCGCTGGCTACAGGAAATGAGGAGTGCAATGGGATAAGGCCACATGCTTATCTGATACCGTTCCCTGGCAACCGGCGGGACACGGAGGAGCGGGAAATAAAGACAATGCAAAAGAACAGCGCGACACTGATAAACGAGCTGATAAACGAGCTGCGCAAACAGAACACGGTGTAGCCCATAAAGACCATGACACAACTACAGCCAAGGAGTCATTACCAGCAACCAGCCCTTACTACCTTTTCAACCCACCCCTATCCTCCCATGCTTAATCACGACCTCATGACACAGAAAGGATGGGGGTGATATTGGGTGGGGATGAGTGTTTAAGGTGAGGAGAGAGAGAGAAAGAGACAGAGAGAGAGAGAGAGTGAGTGAAAGAGAGAGAGACAGAGAGAGACAGACAGGGAGTCATTACCAGCCCTACCTGTTCCACCCACCCCTATCCTCCCATGCTTCATCACGACCTCATGACACACACACAGACATAGACACACACACACACACACATACACACACACACACACACACACACACACACACACACACACACACACACACACACA
>CM059266.1:9368915-9378915 GCA_030347295.1 Setipinna tenuifilis
GACAGCACAATAAAACCCAAAAACCACTAGACCAGAGAAGAGATAAAACAGCGGAAATAAAAATGTCCCACCCCATTCCCACCACTGTCCTACCTGCTTTTTCTCTGTCTCCCTTAGGGCGTACTCACACTATGCCACCCAAACTTGCCTGCCCGAAACCCAGTCCAGTGAGCCAGTCTGATCCGCCAGCCCCATTCCGTACTGGGGCACGATATGCTAGTGCACTTGAAAGAGGTGAATTCCAGTCCGGTTCGGTTGGATTTGGACACCATACACAGTACACACACCGTTTGATATTATACTGTTATAATATTATTATTATTATTATTATTATTATTATTATTATTATTATTATTATTATTATTATTATTATTATATTGTTAGTCCATCCAAATACTCCAACTAGCCTTCTATGTAGTAGGCAAAAATGAGGAAGCCACGAGATAGGTACCCAGATGACTTCCTACTTAGAGCATAATTTTGCAGTCCTGCAAACCACCGCGAGGTTCAAAAACACCCACAAAAATGGAAAATGCCCGGGCCTAAAACCGCTACTGATGTGTTCCGGTACAGTACGAGTGAAATGGGCCTAGTATGAGTACGCCCTTATTCTCCACTCTCCCTCCATTCTACACATGCTCTCCCCAGGGGCGTAGCCAGAGGTCATTGGCTGGGCCCAGCAAAGCCCAAAACACATAGGTTATCAGTATTAAAAAAACAATCAATCAAACAAAGGGAGCCTTCTGATTGGATGGGCCTGATTGACAGGTTGGTAGGCACAGGCCCACCCCAGGGGGCCCCTCATGGCTGTGTCTATGGCTCGCTCAAATCCACACCGACACGGGTTCATTCCTTCCTATCATGAGCAGTGTCCATCTGTCCAGTGTGTGATAGGTACTTTCATCAGAGTTGAGAGGCAGCCTGACACAGACACAGAGATCTGCTCTAGCCCATCTGTCCATCTGTCCATCCCTTCATAGTCAGTCACTGAACAACTGGGTTCGGATAGGCTTCTTTTTTTTCTTGCTTAGGAAGGTTCCTAACTGAATGTAATGACCAGTAAGTATCGATGTGGAATCTCTCTCTTGTGTGTGTGTGTGTGTGTGTGTGTGTGTCTGTCTTCCTCTCTGTGCCTGACTGCATGTGAACGTGTGAGCACGAGTCTCTGCTTGCCTGTGTGCCATTGTCTCTTTTGGTAAAGCTCTATGTGATGGCCAACCTCCACCCCACCCCACCCCACCCTATCCTATCCCACTCACCCACCAAACACACACGCATACACACACATACACACACAGACACACACACGGATACACACACACACACACACACACACACACACACACACACACACACACACACACACACATACATATGCACACACACACACACACACACACACACACACACACACACACACACAAACACATCTTTCCCCATGCCAAACATGTCTTTAAGTAAACTCTAGCTCATTACTCAGCCACAGGTGTAGCCTTCTACAATTAATTAGCTGCCTGCTCCTAATCACATATCTGCGTTCAATTACAGAGTTTACCCAGCGTAGCCTCGCATCCCGGCCACACTAATGAGATGGGCCAATCACTTAGGCTGCATGTCACCTTGAATATTTCGCCTATTACAGAGCTGTGCTTCTACTACACCGCATAGCTAAGGCAAAACTACACTTATTTTGGCTTGAAGGCTTGAAATGTGTTTTACGGGGCTGTATAAAATAATGTAAGACACAGTGATAGGGCTAATTATTTGTATAGCATTGTGTGTGTGTGTGTGTGTGTGTGTGTGTGTGTGTGTGTGTGTGTGTGTTTGTGTGTGTGTGTGTGTGTGTGTGTGCATGCTAGCGCCCTTTTTCAGGTTCTCCAGTGCCACCCTTGCCCTGAGGTGTGTCTAAGCAGTGTGTGTATGTTTGTGCGTCTGTCTTTTTGTACATTGCATGCCATGCCACTTCCATCTCCATCTTCATCTTTCACTCTTCTGTCCTTCCGGATTTTCCTCACTTGATTTCATCCTGCGCTCACTGCAACCCCCCCCCCCCCCCCCCCACGCCCCCTGAGTTTCAGCCACGCACAGGCGCCATCGAGTGCACTGCGCCCCCCCCCCTCTCCGCGCCCCCCTCTCCTCGCCCCCTGAGTTTCCGCCACGCGCAGGCGGCATGGAGAGCAGAGTGCACCCCACAGCAGGTAATTTCCCCACAGCCGGAGTGACCCTCTTATGCAACAGCACTCAGGCAGGGAGAGAGAGAAAAGAGAGAAAGGGTGAGAGAGAAAGAAAGAGAGGGGGACAGTAACAGACGGTTAGATGAGATAGATAGATAGATAGATAGATAGATAGATAGATAGATAGATAGATAGATAGATAGATAGTAAAAAAGGACAAAGAGAGCAACAAAAAGAGAGCGAGAAAGAGAGAGAGAGAGAGGAACAGGAAGTGAGAGAAAGAGTAGGAAATGGCATTGGAGACTGCATGAGTGAATATATGGGTAAAGACACACACACAGGCACACACTGTGCTTGCTCTTCTAAAGACATGTTATTAGGTGTGGGTAAGCCCTCGAGTGTAGTGCTGGTTTATGATGGTATGTGTGTGTGTACTGTATGTGTGTTTGTCTGCCTGTCCCTTCTTTGTGTTTGCATTTGTGTGTATGTGTGTGTCTTTATGTGCATATGTGTGTGCGCGGGTGTCTGTGTGTGTGTGTTGTGTGCATGTGTTTATTTATGTGTGTGCATATATGTGTTTGTTTCTTCATGTGTATGTGAGTGTGTATGTGTGCGTATGTGCATTTCTGTATGTGTGTATTTGTGTATGTTTGTGTATGTCTGTGTGTGGTGGGTGTGTGTGTGTATTCATGTGTGTGTGTGTGTGTGTGTGTGTGTGTGTGTGTGTCTGTGTCTGTGTGTCTATGTCTGTGTGTGGTGGGTGTGTGTGTGTATTCATATGTGTGTGTGTGTGTGTGTCCCTACATTAATGGCCTCTGTGTACCGTGGCGTGTGTACTGCGGAGCAGGATGTCCACAGGCCAGCTGTCGTGTCCCATCAGGCTCCCTCATCAGACCAGCCCACACCGGTGACTCAGCGCTGAGGGGGGGGGATCAAGGATGGAGAGAGAGAGAGAGAGAGAGAGAGAGAGAGATAGTCAAGCATGGGGAGAGAGAGCAGGAGAAGGAGAGACCATTACACAAGAGGAGAAGGAGAGAATGATAGAGACAGAGAGAGAGAGAGAGAGAGAGAGAGAGAGAAAGTCAAGCATGGGGAGAGAGAGGAGGAGAAAGAGAGACCACTACACAAGAGGAGAAGGAGAGGGAGACAGAGGGAGAGAGAGAGAGGCTGATGGTGGGGGGGGGGGGGCTGAATCAAGGATGGGGAGAGAGGAGGAGAAGGAGAGAACACTACACAAGAGGAGAAGGAGGGAGGGAGAGAGAGAGAGAGAGGTTGATGGTGGGGGGCTGAATCAACGATGAGGAGAGAGAGGAGGAGAAAGAGAGACCACTACACAAGAGGAGAAGGAGGGAGAGAGAGAGAGAGAGGTTGATGGTGGGGGGCTGAATCAACGATGAGGAGAAAGAGCAGGAGAAAGAGAGACCACTACACAAGAGGAGAAGAAGAGAGAGAATAAGAGTGAGAGTGACAGAGATTGATGGTGATAAAAGTCATGGATGAGTGAATGAAGGCATGAACAGCTGTGAGAGGTGTAATCAAATTAGGTGCTGTGACATGGAAACTCATTTCACTCGCCTACAGTTAAGCAAAATAAATAACATACGTCTATCTGCTTTACAAAACAACCTTGGTATGCATCTTACAAACCCAGTCACCATTTCAGACATACACACATACAGACATTGACAAACAGAGCAAAACTAAAAAAAGGAGCACTCTAAAAGGTGCTTATGTAGTTCTTAAAATCTCTGGATGGTTCCATGGAGAGTAAAAACTCTGTATTGAACCATTACATTATGTAAAAGGTTCTTCACATTACAAATGGTTCTTTGGAGCCTCATAATGGGCTATGCAATTTCATATTGCTGTCAAATAGTTCTTTAAAGAACTGTTGCCTCGACGGTTCTTTGAAGTCTTGAAAAAGGTTCTTCTATGGTATCGCTCTTGCTCTATTATTTTTTTGAGTGTGACCTGGTAAACAAGTTAGAGAGAGAGAGAGAGAGAGAAACAAAAAGAGAGAGAGAGGCAGAGAGAGAGAGAAAGACAGAGAAAGACAGACAGATAGAGAGAGAGAGCGCTCACTTCCATGTCTGCCCACTCCGCTTCTCTGCTGTCTCCTCCAGCTCTGCATGTCTGCCTGGGGCCTCTGCAGTGCCACCAAGGGCCATAGGGGGCCTGGAGGCCACAGAGGCACCCTATTGTTCAGGTGCCCACCCTGTCACATCGACTGGGTGGAGAAAAGCCACCAGTGTCCCCCATAGTATGCCTGGCAGCTACCCAGGTAATTTAGACATACAATCACCAATTTCACTGCATGTCCTACCTACTCTACCCAGGATGTTTATGCATGTGACAATAAACCATCCTTGTATCCTTGTATCCTTGCATCCTTGTATCCTTGTATCCTTGAACCCAGCCTCATCACACAACAGGGCCGATGTCACAACAGGACAGTAGCAGACACTGCTCTGGGGCCGGTTGCAGACCAGTTAGTTCTGGTCCTAAGGCACCTTTATGAGTGTGAATGGGAGCAAACAACCTAAAAAAAAGCTGCATAGAAAGGTGACGATCACACTGGGAAGCGCATTCCTTCGGGGTGAAAAATGCTGCATTCTGAAACAGCATTAAAGGTTTACAGCATAGTGACATCTAAGGGAGAGGTTTAAAAGAAGGTTCTCCAGGTTGGTTCAGGTCTTTAGCACTTTAGCTTTTATTGGCTATGGCCTTTGATCAGATGAGCTAGGGCAGAGATCAGTGAGCACACAGGTTGTTTTTATTCCCAAACGGTCCTGACTGTGTTTGAGAATGCATGCATTGTCACGTTAATTGGTTGACATTAGTGCTCAAAGCCAAAGCTGTGGCCCCGTACTCTTGCATAGAAGACATCAGCTGTTTGTTGTGTCACCTATTTAACAAGAGCACACAATTATCTCCACGTCAGCAGAGTTAATCCCCAGACACACACAGCCCATGCTGCCAGGAGACATCAGTGGCCAGTCCCCCAATGAGAGCGGAGATGGAGATGGAGATGCAACCTAATCAATTGCTATAGAGAGAAGAGAGGAAAGTCCAAGGCCTTGGATGTTCCTTTTTTTCTCACTATTGTTTTCTCAGCCAAAGAGCACCTTTACACTAACTCCAGAAACGCAGAAGCCCTCCGACTCCTTTTCATTTTAATGAATTAATTTTGCCATGTGTCACATTCTGCACTGCTGTCTGCTCATACTGATGTTAAAAATACAAGTTTCACTCAAAATGTGTATATTAAAACTTTATTTTCCCTTGAGAATTGAAAAAAACAGGCACAAAGCGAAATAAGCCAATCCCATGGGACATTAATCACATGAGAACAGGCCTCCAGAGAAGGGTGTAATCAAATAAACAAAACTGTTTATGTAGGCAGACAAAGAAAACAGAAGAAATACCGGGGTGGCAGTCATCACCACACTCTCTACTCAAACACACCCTCGTTCACAATGGAGACAGGTGTGAGAGAAACAACAGAGTTGGGAAAGCAACTAATTACCTGGCTAACGCAACTAGTTAGCCACGGGCCTGGTAAAAAGAGCAGCCGGGCACAACAAAGCCTCGTCAACACAGTGTAGTGTGGAAACACGTTTAAGCAATGTGGTAGATGTTTAGTGCCAGTGTAGCCAACTGGTGGCCACACCCTGGCTAAGTAGCACTCCATGAAATACACAATAGAGCCAGTCATACCTGCAGCACTATGGTAGAATGAATAACCAAGGCAGGCATCAGATCGCTGGACAGATATACAGAACAAGCATTGCACGCCGGTGATTCTACAACATTATACAACATTCCCTGTAATGAACAGGTAAACAAAAGAAGCAGAGCCAGTCATAGCTGCTGCTTTTTAGTACAGCGGATAACCAGGGCAGGCTTCAGATTGCTGGACAAATGGACAAAACAAACGTTGTGTACCCGTGAGGTCAGTTAACGAAAGAAAAGTCCTGGTTTAAAAAAGGCATAGGTCGTTGACGTTGCCCAGGGCCACTCACAGCTCCGTAAGTTAAGTGCCCACTCAGGAGGCGTGAGTCAGAGCGCTACATCCTGCTACAGTAACGTAAATCAAAAATATACATGGATGACATACTGCTCTAGTAAACGGCCTACAGAGCCCAGCACATGAGTTGACAAGCCCTGGCTTAAGACAGACAGCTTTCCTTTGGGTTAGCAACACTTCAAGCCTTCAAGACTTTTATTGTCATTGAACAGTTGCCTGTACAACAAAATTAGCAGCAGACATCAGGGCAGTGGTCAGCTCTGTGTTCAGCTTGGTCTTAGTCTCAAAACCCTCATGTTGCAAACAATTAGCTGAGCTTTGGTTGCCCTGGAAACTTGGGGGTGGGAGGGGTGGAAAAGTTTGGAGCTGTGAGAGAAGAAGACTGGGTCCCCTCTCCTCACTCTTTCTCCTATGAATATTAAGTGGTGTGATAATAGCATAAGCCAGCTGTCACGCACAGCCAGTTCTCCAAGCAATTACCCAAATCAGCAGTAATAACCCCAAACACTGCACCCACTCTGAGTGACGCACACACACACACACACATGCTCACAATTACACATGGACACACAAAACATACACACACAAACACACACATACACAGGCATGAATATACACATACACATAAAAAGATACACATAAAAAACACATGCACACGGACACACCAAAACAGATACAAGCATGGACACACATAAATAACAACACACATAAACACACACACACACACACACACACATGCACACGCAAACACACACACGCACACACACAAAGACAAAGAGAGAGACAGAGAAAGAAAGAAATGAACCCATATAAGCACACACTCAAAAACACACAACACACAGATAAAGACACACAAACAACCCCGACACACATAAATACAAACCCACACACACTTACATAGTTAAAAGAATGGGGCAGATTTGGTATTGAAAACTTTCTCTTTGTTTGTCTTTGTGAAGTGCACAGTGGCAGCAGCACGCATGTGGCTTGGCTGACAAACACACACACACACACCATGTGGCTTAGCTGACACACACAGACACACACACACACACACACACACACACACACATGTGGCTTGACTGACACACACACACACACACACACACACACACACACCATGTGGCTTAGCTGACACACGCAGACACACCTTGATGCACATCCACATGAGTACTGTAGAAAACAGCAATTATCAGCCATTTAGGATCTCATTATCACTTCACTCCTACTGCTGTGAATCATCCTATCATTTTCTCTCTGTCATGATCATCTCTCTCTCTTTCTGCTCTCTCTTTCTTTCTCTTGCTCTGCCTTTCATTTCTCTCTTTGTGTGTGTTTTTCCCCCTCTCTCTCTCTCTCTCTCTGTCTCTCGCTCTCTCTCTTTCTCTCTCTGACACACACACACACACACACACACACACACACACACACACACACACAAGACAGCTACCTTAAAAACATCCTAACACTTTCTAATGAGCTACAAAACACAGAGTGCAACACTGAGACAATTATCGGCAGATCAGTGTCAGTGTGAGTATGTGTGTGTACGTTTGTGTGAGTGTGTGTGTGTGTGTGTCTGTGTGTGTGTGCGGGGGGTGCATATGTGTGTGTATGTGCGTGAATGGAAAAACCTACTAAACACTGATGGAGGTGGATCAGCTAGTCAAAGACATGGCACTCTCTCGCAGCAAAATAACACAAAATTCACTGTGACTTTTTTCACTGTTTGCTAATCCATCACGTCCTCTGAGAAGGTGGTTGTGGTGTGTGCACCCTTGGAACCCACTGCACTGCACGTTATGATCTCAGGATTACTGCAGTGTTTGTGCAACTAGGGTCATCCTGTGCCATCCAACTCCAGGCTCAAACCCACAACTTCACAGCAACCCAGCAACGATTGGGAAGAAAACTCGCTAGCAAGTCAGCTAAAAGATCAGCTATTCGCTAAACCATTACATTACATTATATTACATTACATTACATTGCATTTGGCAGGCGCTTTTATCCAAAGCAACTTACAAAAAGGACATAAGCTGACAGAGATGTAAAGGAAACACAGAGTAAGCAGGCAACCTTTATACATACAGGGAGGTGCATGTGCCTGAATAAGTTTCCCGGAGCAGGGACACTACAGACATACATACTCTCCACATGGGGACAGAGAAAGAGAGAGTTTAGTGATTGTTAGTTAAACCAGTAGTATATGACCTTGAGGTGTTGGGAGGGAGGTTAACTAACATGCTAGTGCTGAGATGAGCTAGCTGGCATCCACTTCACCTGCTCCATTCAGGAGTTTGCATCAAAGAAGTTCATTCAGAACTGACGTTCAGCACCACGGACAGCAACTCATTTCTATATGCTGTCATTTAGGCCGGAGTCAGGAATCAGGAGGTGCCAAAGGCTAGGAAGCAGGAAGATACACACAGACACACACACACACACACACACACACACACACACACACACACAGCAACTCATTTCTACACACACACACACACACACAGCAACTTGTTTCTATACACACACACACACACACACACACACACACACACACACACACACACACACGGACAGCAACTCAGGCCAGTCTAGACATGTTTGCCGTCACCTTGGTAATGTGTTTGTCTGTGGAGGTTGTCAGGATGTCTGCTACCCCATCACACTATCACAAAGAGCATCTTCTGTGATTTCTTCCCATGTCTCACAACCCCCAGCAGTTGAGAGTTATACTTGAAGGGAAATAGCAGAAACACAACCATTTCTGTCAGTTTGACAGACGTTATGTGGGGACATTTCTTGAAAACAGGAAAATGTATTAAAGCCTTTTGTCAAAAACAAAATGAGACATTTTTTGAGCATAAACCGTCCATGGAGAATGTGAATGGGGTTTGTTTACAAACAAAAACCACAAAAATATACTCTTACCAACAAACTTACATAGAACAGGGCAGGAACCCTGAGAAGTAATGTTTATAGGATATCAGGATATAGTCCTTGTGTGTGTGTGTGTGTGTGTGTGTGTGTGTGTGTGTGTGTGTGTGTGTGTGTGTGTGTGTGTGTTTGTGTGTGTGTGCTGGTGTGAGCCGGAATGTGTTTTGCATCTCTTGTGATTTGTGCAAAGCTATAATCTCCGTAGAAGGCAGAGCCCTGTGCCTGCTGGCTACCACACATCTTCTTAACCTTTGTGATGCACTGTGCACTGCAAACAGAGATATGGACTCAGAAGGATTTGGTGCATTTCTCTTCTTCTCTTTCCTCTTTGTACATGTAAAGTATTTAGTATCTATTTTCTTTCCCTTTTGCTCTGTCACATGTATAAATGTAAGTATACTACACACACACACACACACACACACACACACACACACACACACACACAAACAGTGTTTTTTTTCCCATGATGCCATTCTGTCTCTTTATAGGGGCCTTAGTGGGTACGTCATGTCCCCAGTCACGTAGGTAATCTAGGTCACGCATGACACACATACTTGTGCATACACTTACATATGCAAATTTATATGTATATATGTGCACATTTAATGTACCACTTACCACTATATATCATTCCCATCTTACAGTCTCCATTTGCTGCCATCTTAAGACCCGGTAGTGAGAAACTGATTGGGAACAATGCAGAATGAGAAAGGAATGAGAGATAGAGAGGGAGAGGGAGAACACCAACCGCAGACTGAAAACATTTGTAAATTGTCCACAGCCTTCCCATTCACACCCACGCAAATTATAAATTACGTCTGTGAGTATAATGTGTTGTTAGGACATACATACATAAACATAA
>CM059266.1:9383915-9393915 GCA_030347295.1 Setipinna tenuifilis
AACTTCTACTCCTATCCCCTCTCCTCTACTCTCCCCTGATCCTCTCCTCTCCTCTCCTTCCCTCTCTTGTCCTCTCCTCCTCCTCTTCCTACTCTCCTATCATCCCCTCTAACTCTTCCCTCTCCTCCCTTCTTCTCATCCACTCCCCTCCCCTCTCATCCCCTCTGCCCTCCTCCTCCTCCCCTCTTCTCGTCTCTAATTGCCCCCTTTCCTCTCTTCTACTTCCATTCCCTTTCCTCTCATCCTCCTCTTCCTCTTCCCTCTCCCCTCTCCTGGCCTCTGATTTCCCCCTCTCCTCTTCTCTCCTCCTCCTTTGCTCTTCCTTTTCCCTTCTCCTGGCCTCTATTTTGCCCCTTTCCTCTCTTCTCCTCCAATCTCCTCTCCTCCTCCTCTTCCTCTTCCTCTTCCCTCTCCCCTCTCCTGGCCTCTATTTTCCCACTTTTCTCTCTTTTCCTCTAATCCCATCTCCTCTCCTCCTCTCCTCTCCTCTCCTCCCCCTCTTCTCTTCCTTTTCCCCTCTCCTGGCCTCTATTTTCCCCCTTTCCTCTTTTCTCCTTCGATCCCATCTCCTCTCCCCCTCCTCCTCTCCTCTTCCCCCTGTCCCCCTTCTCTCCTCCTCTCCTCCTCCTCTCCTCTCCTCTCCTCTCCTCCCCTCCCCTGGGTGAGGTCCTCATCTGTGGCTCAGCTGCCCCCGTCTCAGGAGTGTGGCCTGCCTGCCTGCCCTGCGCTCCTCAGCGGAGAGAAGAGGATCACGCTGCACGCGCAGCCAGAGAGGATAGAGGATAGAGGGATAGAGGGATAGAGGAGGGAGGAGAGGAGAGTGGAGAGCACAGATAAGGAGGAGAAAAAGAGGCGAGAAGAGCGGAGAGAGAGAAAAACAGAAAGCGAGAGAGAGTATGACATGTAGGCACTGGACACAAAAAACGAGCTGATAAAAGGAGAGAGAGAGCGAGATAGAGGGAGAGAAAGAAAGAAAAAGAGAGGGGGGGGGGTGGAGGATGGATATAAAAAAAGAGAGAAAGGAGGTTTAAAATAAGAACCCAGCAGGAGGGAAAGGGAGCAGAGATGTGGGAGAGAGAGAAAGAGAAAAAGAGAGAGAGTAAGAGAGAAAGAGAGACTGAATGAAAGAGGAAGAGGCTAAAGAGTGAAGAGGGAGAAAATAGAGAAATAGGGGACAGAGAAAATGGAGATGAAGGGATGACACAAGAGGGAATAGAGAGATGGAGAGTAGAGAGATGGAGAGTGGAGAGTGGAGAGCAGACAGCACTGAATGAAGAGGAGGTGGAGGGAGGAGAGAGGGTATTGATCTGGGGACTACAGTGTCTAGAGAGAGGAGAGGAGAGGAGAGAAGAAGGAAGGCCTGATAGACTTGGGGAAAATAGTACTTAGAGAGAAAAGAAGAGCAAGCAAGTACAGAGAGAGAGAGAGAGAGAGAGAGGAGAGGGGAGAAGAAGGGAGAGCTGATAGACTTGGGGAAAATGGTATTTAGAGAGAAAAGAAGAGCAAGCAAGTACAGAGAGAGAGAGAGAGAGAAAGAGAGTAGGGAGCAGGGGGATAGATTTTAGGGAAAAAAATGATTAGAGAGAGGAGGAACAGAAAGCGGGAGAGAGAGAGAGGGAGAGAGAGAGAGAGAGGACAGTAGGAAGGAGGGGGATATATTTTACAAAAATACTGATTAAAGAAAGGAGAAGCGAGAAAGCACAGACAGACAGACAGGCAGGAAGAGACAGACAGACAGACAGACAGACAGACAGACAGACAGACAGACAGACAGACAGACACGCAAGCAGGAGGAGACAGACAGGAGGGACGGAGAGCAGATTGATTTGAGGAAACGAAAGAAAGTGTCTGGAGACTAGAAGAGAGTGTGTGAAGGAGAGAGGGAGGGAGAGAGACAAAGAGCAGACAGACGGGGGCGGGGGGGGGGGGTAGTGTAACTAGGGAGTATCTTTAAAGACAAGCTGGCTGGGAGTCTATCAGGCTGAGTGGAGGCGGCGCTGGCCAAGGGGAGAGGCCAGGCTGGGTCCAGGTGAGTGGCGCTGGAGAGAGCTGTAACGCTGGCGATAAGCCTCCTATTTCAGGGGGAGGAAGTGGCCATGCGTCCCACAAATGGGCTTGGGGACTCTGGTGGCCCTTGACGTGGACGCCAGCGTCACAGCTGAGCTGAGCATTTTCATCTGAACATGTGAGCACAGAATACTGAGAGAGAGAGAGAGAGAGAGACAGAGAAACAGAGAGACAGAGCGACAGAGAGAAAGTGAGGGAAAGGTGGCAGCGTTACAGCTGAGCATTTTCATCTAAACACATGAACACAGAATACAGACAGAGACAGAGATAGAGACAGAGACAGAGACATAGAGACAGACAGAGAAAGAATGAGAGACACATCATTGCGCACACTTTCATACATATGCACATGCACACACAACCACAGACACACACACACACACACTCTCTCTCTCTCTCATGGGAGATTTTTGCACCTGTGTCCCTCCTGTGTGGAGTGTGTGTCCTCTTTGGCCCTCCGTTCTCAGACAGGCAGGCCAGGGCTGGTCCAAGTGGGGGGCACTGGGGGGGTCTAACCCTCCAGAGAGTCAATCTTCTTCAGTTCCAGAACTGATATATGATCACAAACACGGACACACACTTCAAAAAACACTTCATGCCTCACAGAGACACACACACGCTCTTTCTCTTTCGCTTTCTCTCTTTCTCTCTCTTACTAATAAACTCCCACTCATCCCCCTGGACCTCATGTTGATCTTACTAAAATGAATCACATACACCATGAATTTGAACCAGTTTAGTCTTTTAGTGAATCTGACTACAGTCATACAGTGTGATAACTGGTAATTATTGAGTTGTTTGTTGGTAGTGGCAAATGGAAAACTATCCATGATTCTTTCTGCTAAGAAAACCTTGACCTAATTAATGGTCATCTCAGCCTCATTCTAATCAGTAGCTCCTGTCTTCACTCTGACAAAAGTGAGCTTTGATGTGTCTTTTAGAGACATGAGTTCAGTCTTACTCATAGTCTGGGATGTCTGCAAGTTCACGGGAAAAAGACAGAGAGGAACAAATGGGTCAGACGAGCAGCAGAGTGACACGGTGCAGACTGGGACCGCCCCCCCCCCCCTTCCCCCCTGTGAGGACGGCCTCCCGCCGTGACCCCAAGCTGGGTCACCGCCATGGGCACACAGTCACCCAAGTCCTCTTCTCTCTTTTGTAGTCGCTTGCTTTCTCTTTGTCTTTCTCTCTCTCTTTCTCTTTCTCTTCCTCTCTGTGTTTTTTCTGTTCCTGAAGACACACACACACACAACCACACATACAAAGGCATGCACACAAACTCTAACAGATACACACACATTCAAGTACACACAAATAAATGCACACAAAGACACATTCACATACACACAGACACAGATAGGCACATATACTTGGATAAAATTAAAATACACACACACACACACATACACACACACACACACAGACACACACTGTGCTACCTCTTGCTGCCACACTGCACCCCAGTATTTTGGCAAGGTCTCTGGGCTCTGTCATTATGCCTGCAGGAGAGGCGCAGGGCTTCTGGGTAATTTGGGGCTTGCGGTGAACAGATTCATGCAGAGTCATAATTAAGACACAGTTACAGTCTGAGTTACAAGCCCTTTGGAGTCACCTCCAGCTCAGCTCAAAATAATGATTCATGCACACACACACACACACACACACACACAGAGTCACATTATACAGGCACAAACATGACAAAATGCACACAGAACATTAGGCTTCCACCAAGAAGACAAATACACATACACTAGCAAAGATTACAAAATGCAGCGTTATAAAATAGACAGTACATTGTCTTTTGTGCTGCACAGAAACTTATAAACCAGAAGTACATTTATAAACTTTTGGATATTGATGATGAACCATACATGTGTGTGTGTGTTTGTTTTTGTGTGTGTGTGTGTGTGTGTGTGTGTGTGTGTGTGTGTGTATGTTTCCTTTCTGTTGACATCCAGATCAAAGTGCAGATCAAAGCCTCCCTGAAGCATCAAAGCCCTGAGAGTGAGCCTCAGACGTATGTGCTCTCCTCTCCCAGCCTCTTCCCTAGCAGTCGCTAATGCCATAATCAGCCTCAGACATCACACGTGTAATTGCTGCACCACGATAGCACCCCATTAATGGGCTGATTACAACTTGAGATTGACAAAGAGCAGACAGAGAGTAAGATTGAGAGAGTAGGAGAGAAAAAAGACAGAGGGAGAGAGGGAGGGAGAGAGAGAGAGAGAGAGAGAGAGAGAGAGAGAGAAATAATAAACAAGCAATGGAGAAACTGAGGGCATTAAGATGGAATAGATCTCAGTCTCATCTCTCGATGTTATTAACCACACCCCATCACACACACACACGCACACGCACACGCACACGCACATGCACATACACACACATACACACACACACACACACACACACACACACACATACACATAAAAACACATACACACACACGAGCACATTATGAAAAAAACACATTTACACATTCACACACACACACACACACACACACTCTGGCACGAAGCATGGCCTCCATCAGTGACAGGCCTTCCACAGTGGGACAGTGTGTGATTTATAGCTTAGTGGTCATTGGCCAGCACACTGCCCCTCAGTGGGCCGCTGCATAACGGCCGCCTGATTGGCTGAGGTGGCGTCACCGCTCAGAGGTGAGTGTAGCGGAGGCGTCAGATTGCGACCAGGTGTAATGAGTGTGGAGACAACACTCAGGTGGGCGTGTGTAAATGATTAGTGTGTTTGTACATGGGCATGTGTGTGTATGGCTGTAGCGAGCTTGTCACACTCATGGACTCATTTTTGGACTCATTCTAGTTTTTGGCCACTAGATGTCGCCCTCACGGGCTAACTTTTGTGTGATGTCACCTTTTGTGCCCTTGATTGACTGATAACACACACCTGTACCCTATTTCCTTTGATCATGTGTCTGCCTGCCTTTAGTATTTAAGCCTTGTGTTTCTCCTGTGTCTTTGCTGAGTGTTCGAGTAGTCTCGCAGTACGTAAGTCCGTTCTTGTCTCTGCCATCTATTTTGTGGATTATTCTGAAGTGCCTTTGCTCTGTTTTTGCCTGTGTTTTTGTCCTTGGATCTTCTGTGCTTTTGTGGACTCATTCCTCTCTGTTTGGATTACATGAAGAGCTTTTGTGAGATTTTTTCTGTTGGGATCTTCTGTGTGTTTTTTGTATGCTGGACCTTTTTGCTCGTTTAATTGAACCCTGGAACTTTCTTGGAACTCTCTATATTGACACTGAGTTTGACCTGATTAATAAACCCCTTGTACCACCATACTCTCTCTCTGCTCTTGAGTCATCTCCTCTGCTGGCCCGGTAGGCCAGTGGGTTAATTCCCAGACTACCACCTGGGAGGCCCGGGTTCTAACCCCGGGTGTAACAGAACACTCAGCCATGACTGACTCAGCAGAGGGAAATGTCTCAGTGTCAGACTTTGAGCGGATCATGGCCGCTCTGAACAGCTTTGGGGCAACTATGGACACCCATGGTCAAGCTTTGCTCAGGACTCAAGAAACCCTAACGCAACATCATAACCTCCTTCAGCAGCTGATGCAGCCTTTGCCTGATGAGCCTTTGGCTCCCCCACCGCCTCCACCCCAGGGGGCGGAGCCCCGACTACCGGCACCTCAACCCCAGGGGGCGGAGCCACGACTACCTGCACCTCAGCGCTATGATGGCAACCCAGGAGGGTGCAGGGGCTTCCTTACCCAGTGTCAGCTGACCTTCGAGCTGCAACCCACTACCTTCCCTTCAGCCCGCTCCCAGATTGCCTACATCATAACCCTCCTGACTGGTAAGGCCCTTGCCTGGGCCACGGCAATCTGGCAGAACCAAGGACCTGAATGCTCGGATGTTCGACTCTTCATGGGAGACATGCTCAGAGTCTTCGATCAGTCTGCTGTGGGCCAGGAAGCTGCAAAGAAGCTCCTGAAACTCCGCCAGGGGAAGAATAGCGTGTCGGACTACGCCATCACTTTTCGCACTCTAGCTGCCGAGAGTGGCTGGAATCAGACAGCCCTCGTTTCAGTCTTCCTCAATGGACTAAATGATGCCCTGAAAGACTCCCTTGCAGCCGCAGAGGCTCCTCAGGACCTCGAATCCCTCATTTCCCAGTCTGTTCGCCTGGATAATCGTCTCCGCGAGCGCCGGAGGGACCAGGCCAGCTTTGATCCCCTTCGCTTTACTCTGGACCCACCTCCCTCCGGAGACACAACCGAGCCCATGCAACTTGGACGCACCCGCCTCTCTCAGGCAGAACGGGACCGCCGCCGGAGGGAGAGGTGTTGCATCTACTGCGGCAGACCTGGTCATTTTCGGATTTCCTGTCCTGAGCTTCAGGGAAAAGACCAGTCCCGTCCGGCCGAGGGAGGGTTGTGACGGGAAGCACGTTTTCTCCCGACCTCCTGGGCGCTGGCGCACATCTACCAGTCACCATTTCCTGGGGGGAACAGGTCTATTCCTGCCAGGCCTTAGTGGATTCTGGTGCTGCTGGTAATTTTATCGACTCTAGTCTTGCCCATACCCTACAGATTCCCCTAGTGACCTTGGAGGACCCTCTTTCCGTTTCCGCCCTGGACGGCCGGCCCCTTGGTGATGGAAAGGTGACCCTGACCACCTCTCCCCTCCGCATCCGTGTGGGTAATCACCTCGAAGACGTCTCCCTGTTTTTAATTGATTCCCCAGAGTTCCCGGTGGTTTTGGGCTTCCCTTGGCTCAGACTACATAGTCCCCACATTGACTGGGCCACAGGGTCGGTCACGGAGTGGGGTCCTACTTGTCATGCGACCTGCCTTTTCTCTGGCCCCTCACCTGAGGCCAAGTCTCTGGACCCTGTCGAGCTCGCCAATGTCCCCACTGAATATCATGACCTTAAGGAGGTGTTCAGCAAGCGAAGGGCATGTACCCTTCCACCCCATAGACCCTATGACTGCTCCATAGACCTCCTGACGGGCACCAGTCCGCCTCGCGGGCGCATCTTCTCCCTCTCTTTACCCGAGAGGAAGGCTATGGATGATTATATTAGAGATGCCCTATCCACAGGATTCATTCGCCCCTCCACTTCTCCCGCTGGTGCAGGCTTCTTCTTTGTAGGCAAGAAGGACGGGGGGTTGAGACCGTGTATTGATTACAGAGGACTTAATAAGATCACCATCCGCAACCGGTACCCACTCCCACTGATTTCTACCGCCTTTGACCTCCTTCAGGGAGCTGCCATCTTCTCTAAGCTAGATCTACGCAGTGCTTACCACCTCATACGCATTCGGGAGGGAGACGAGTGGAAAACAGCCTTCAACACTCCCTCAGGCCATTACGAATACCTGGTAATGCCGTTTGGCCTAACCAATGCCCCTGCAGTGTTCCAGGCCCTGATCAATGATGTCCTGCGGGACATGATTAATATCTTTGTATTTGTATACCTGGACGACATACTGATATTTTCCAAGTCCCTCCTGGAGCATCGTCAGCACGTGCGTCAAGTTCTCCAGAGACTTCTTAAGAACCACTTGTTCGTCAAGCCTGAGAAGTGTGAATTCCATGTCCCTGTGGTGTCCTTCCTCGGCTTCATCATTAAGGAGGGCCAGATCCAGATGGACCCGAGGAAGACAGCAGCTGTGAGAGACTGGCCAACCCCCAAGAGCGTCAAGGAAGTGCAGCAGTTTCTGGGATTCGCCAACTTTTACCGAAGGTTCATTCGGAGCTTCAGCACTGTGGCTGCCCCCATTTCTGCACTGACCAAGAAGACTGGGCAGGCCTTCTCCTGGTCTGCTGAGGCCGATGGAGCATTTCATTCTCTCAAGACGCGCTTCTCCTCAGCACCGGTCCTTGTGTTGCCTGACCCTTCTTCACCTTTCGTGGTCGAGGTGGACGCCTCCAGTGTGGGCATTGGAGCCATCCTATCCCAACGCTCCTCGGATGGGAAGCTGCATCCATGTGCCTTCCTCTCCCACCGTTTAACTCCCACGGAGTCCAGGTATGACGTTGGGGACAGGGAGTTGCTGGCGGTCAAGATGGCCCTCACAGAGTGGAGGCATTGGTTAGAGGGTGCCAATCACCCTTTCTTGGTATGGACCGACCACCGCAACCTGGAGTACCTCCAGCAAGCTAAACGCCTTAACCCTCGCCAAGCTCGGTGGGCCTTATTTTTTAGTCGTTTTGATTTTACTCTGTCCTACCGCCCTGGTTCTAAGAACGGCAAACCTGACGCCCTGTCTAGACAGTTTGATTCTGTCACCTCAGAGGACGAGTTAAGGTCTGTTATCCCTTCTTCCCGGATCATAGCACCCGTCCGCTGGGGAATTGAGACCATGGTCAAGAGGGCACTCAGACAGGACCCTGGTCCTGGCACAGGGCCTGCGGGACTGCTGTTTGTCCCCAGACGAATCCGGTCCAAGGTCCTGCAGTGGGGGCACTCTTCGCATCTCACAGCACACCCTGGAGCCCACCGGACCCTTGAGTTCCTACGAAGGCGCTTCTGGTGGCCTGAGATGAGGGAGGAGGTCAGAGACTTTGTTGCCGCCTGTGACATTTGTGTTCGAAGCAAGGACCCTCGTCAAAGTCCCCAAGGGTTGCTGCTCCCTTTACCCATCCCGAGAAGGCCCTGGTCACACCTGTCTATGGACTTTGTCTCGGGACTCCCAGCCTCAGAAGGTAATACCACCATTCTAGTGATAGTCGACAGGTTCTCTAAGGCCTGTCGACTCCTTCCCCTGCCAAAATTACCTTCTGCTTTAGATACTGCTAAGGCTGTTTTTAACCATGTTTTTCGAGTGTTTGGTCTCCCTCAGGACATCGTCTCCGACAGGGGTCCCCAGTTCGCCTCACGAGTGTGGCAGGCCATCTGCAGGCTTATCGGTGCTACTGCTAGCCTGTCGTCCGGGTTCCACCCACAGTCTAACGGGCAGACCGAGAGGATGAACCAGGAGCTGGAGGCAGCCCTAAGGAGCCTGGTTGCCGAGAACCCATCCTCATGGAGCTCCCGCCTGCCGTGGGTGGAGTACGCCCACAACACTCTCCAGTCGTCTTCCACTGGGTTCTCGCCTTTCCAGTGCCAACTGGGATATCAACCGCCTATGTTTCCTGAGCAGGAGGAAGAAGTCGCAGTACCCTCGGCCCTGCACTTTGTTAGGCGCTGCAGGCGGACCTGGAGGAGGGCGCGCCTGGCTCTCCTCCGCACCTCTGACAGAGTTCAGCGACAGGCCAACCGCCGGAGGAGACCGGCCCTCCATTTTCGTGTGGGTCAGAGGGTGTGGTTGTCCTCCAGAGACTTGCCGCTGCGGGTGGAATCCCGTAAGCTCGCCCCCCGGTTTGTTGGTCCCTTTAAGATCATCCGTAGGGTGAACCCTGTGGCCTATAGACTGGAACTGCCCAGGTCCATGAGGGTTCACCCCACTTTTCACGTGTCCCGCCTGCGCCCGGTGCTGTGTTCCCCCTATGCCCCGCCTCCCAAGCCTCCGCCTCCCCCTCGGCTGCTCCAGGGCCATCCAGTCTTTACGGTCCGCCGCCTGCTGGACTCCCGTCGTGTGCGGGGTTCTGTCCAGTACCTGGTTGATTGGCTGGGCTATGGGCCTGAGGAACGATCATGGATCCCCTCTCGGGATATTTTGGACAAAACTCTGATTAGGGATTTTCGCCGGCGGTGTCCTGACCGTCCGGGGACCGTCGGGAGCCGTTCCTGAAGGGGGGGGTTCTGTCACACTCATGGACTCATTTTTGGACTCATTCTAGTTTTTGGCCACTAGATGTCGCCCTCACGGGCTAACTTTTGTGTGATGTCACCTTTTGTGCCCTTGATTGACTGATTACACACACCTGTACCCTATTTCCTTTGATCATGTGTCTGCCTGCCTTTAGTATTTAAGCCTTGTGTTTCTCCTGTGTCTTTGCTGAGTGTTCGAGTAGTCTCGCAGTACGTAA
>CM059266.1:9401415-9411415 GCA_030347295.1 Setipinna tenuifilis
TTGACAGATACTAAATTATTATTCCGTAACACAAAATTCTGAAAATGGAGGGTTTCGCATCTGATCTAAACTCTTTAAATATACCTGAATAGCCTGAGGACCACACTTTGATTGATGTTTTAATCCATTAATCCAGGAAGGTTATCGCAGTTAATTGTGAACATATGGTGACAGCTCTTCAGAGATGCAGTGGCCCAAATACATCAAGCTCACTGCATATTTTGCTTTCTTGCCCAAGTGCTAAAATGGGGAGTGAAGTAATCCTTCAAAAGCCAGCTTTGTTTGTGCTATGTTTGACATGGGAACACACACACACACACACACACAAACACACACACACACACACACACACACACACACACACACACACACACACACACACACACATGCACGCACACACACACACACACACACAAAAACACACGCACACACACGCACACACACACATACACACACGCACAGAAATACACAAAGGTAGAATGATATCCTCCCACACACATTTCATCTCTCTTATATACAAAAAAGACAGAGAGAGAGAAAGAGAGAATAAGAGAGAGAGAATAAGTGAGAGAGAGAACAAGAGATAGAGAGAGAGAGAACGAGAACGAGAGAGAGAACAAGAGATAGAGAGAGAGACAGAGAACGAGAATGAGAGACAGAGAGAATGAGAGAGAGAGATAGAGAGAGAGAGAGAAAGACAGACAGACAGACAGACAGACAGACACAGAGAGAGACACAGAGATGAGTTTTCTGCTTTTAGCGTTAACCTTTTATGATTTGCAGCACCGGTGTTCCATCAGAGCCTGAGTGTCTCCATGCTAGTGGGCCCATCCCATAATGCACCATGCTGCTGTGTGCTAATCAGCACGTCTATGCAACACACTCCGCACCTGTCTCATTACAAACGCCAGACAGGAAACACATGTTCAATGAGTCTTTGCTGAGTGCCATGCACAGAGCAGTAGAGGCTTAAACATGTGGTCAGTGTCTCCTTCCGGTGCAGTTCATTTTGAATATAGTGAAATATGATAATATAAATAAAGTGGGTTTTTTATTAGATGTTATATTTTGTTACTTAGGAAACCTAGTCAGAATCAGCTTGAGTCAGAATTGACCAGCCTGACACAAATGCTCATTGCACTTTTATATTTCTGTCAGTTTTGGATTCAAGTCTTCAAAAAAAGCTATGTAATTGTTTTGCAGTGTTTTTTAATGAGGTTTCCCCCCTTTGGTTTTACTTAGAATAATAAAAGTTTTAACAATAACTGATGCAAATCTAGACTTCATGATTATTAGTATTTTGTGCATAGGCTAGAACAATTCAGTCAACCACACTTTTGAGTTATGCATGAAATATACAACGACACAATCTTTAGCTTTTCAGCACAAGCCATAGGCCTAACGGGGCATATTGTCTTCACTGAAAAAAGGCTGGTTTAATTTCAACAAACATATACTACACCTATATATGAACACCAAACTCAGTGGATTGTGTAAATTCCATTTCTTATATCCTCACCATTTATTTTCACTTAGAAAACAGTGTATATTGATCATTTATCTTTAAAGCTACAACATTTTTGAGTGGACATATTAAATCAGGTGATGTTATATTATAATATGTTATGGATCTAACTGTAAAATATATTATGGATCTAACTTTACCATAGAGGGGAGACAGAAGTTTTAAGACAAACTGTCAAGACCGGAACACAAAGGGATAGGTGGACACATTGGTGGACACTGCCACCTGGCGAAGGCAATGGCTCCATTTACTCTTTGGCGCAAACTTTTCTCACAGTATCGCTCAACTAATAGAAAGGTATCTGAGTTATTAGTCTGCCATGCTGTGTGATTAGTAGGATTAATTTGCTGAATTCAGCAATGTCTGACCTCACCTTCGTTTGTCACCACGCCAATCGGCTTTGGTGTGGAATATGGCATTTTTTAGTGCGCGCCATCCTTGCCTGTTCCCGCCGCGCACATGTGGACGCGAACGCGCATGCATGCAGTGCGAAAGTTCTCAGGTTCAACTTCAGAATGACCCAGCTGTGCACGTACGTGCCTCTGCGCGCTCCCTCTTTGGAGAGATCCGTGCCGTCTCCGCATGCCCCCGGGAATAGGTGCTTTGTTCCTGCGGGGAAATCACAAGAAAACGGACAAAATGTCGGTGAGTTATTTGAACTCTTTTAAATAGTCTAATACATTTGTGTTTGTTGACATGTCCAGATCATTGCTGTTCTATCGTGTTATAAAGGTCTATTTAAGCTTTAAAAGTAGGTAGAGAAACTGGCAGTAATGTTACATTTTAATGTTCCAGTCATTAGAATGAGCGATATGATTACATTAGGACTGCCTACTTATTCGATTCGGAAGTTGCTATCTTTTGCGCAAAAAGTTAGCTATATATTCAGGTACGTGACAGGGGACACTCCTTTCCCTAAACATTTATGATTAAAGTTGACGGATTGTTGGGAAAAAAAATAACATGAGGATTGTTTTAAACAGAAACGATCTGTTCCTGGAAATCTTAACATTTTTGTCTCCCCCACTTGATATATAGGTCTGTTTTTTTTCTCTTAAAAACGTCCACTCTGAATACGAACCTAAGCTAATCAGGTTATGCAGCAACACTTTTGTTATTCAACAAAAGCTGTAGCTACTCTCTGAACTTCAAGTAGGCCTAGTTGATAGCGGTACAGCCAATTTATCCTTCGTTGCCAGTCCATATATGGTAGGCTATATGTGTGTTTTTTCGCGTTGACTCAGTATTGTCTACTTAAAAAAAATAGGCTAATATAACAACAAAAAACATGAAAATATTACTAAAACATGTTTTCAAATTTTGTGTCGGACCTCAACATAACTTAAGCTTTACATATAATTGCGAGTTCCGAAAATCACATTATTTTATAGCCTACTTCAATAAAAAAATCTAATGTCACAAAATGTCACAAAATTACTCCTAAATACTGTTAAGTAAAAGTGTGAGGGAACGGTGTAAAGGAAAAATTGAAAGCCCCGAGGTTAAAAGGAGGAAACTAAACATTACCCTGTTTACACTAACCTACAGCTATGGGCCATTTCTAAATCACAAGGTTGTTTTAATTTAACGACCGCAATCCAAGCGGGTTACATCTTATCCTGTCATGGCATTATGCTTGGGTTAAGTATCCATGAACACCTTCATTTTTGTCCGGCGATGAATTGCACTGGAAACGCGAAAGTTCAAGAAATTGTACGACTGAGCGCGCGGGGAGAAAGCGCTGTATGACACGACCAATACAGTGCAAGAATTAATCCGATTAGTGAATTACAGCATTCCCAAACAGTATTTTAGGCAATCATCCAGACGAAAATACCACGTTTTGAAATGCTTTGCAACATTGTTAGAGACAGTGCATAGTGCCATCTCTCTTTCTCTCTCTCTCTCTCTCTCTCTCTCTCTCTCTCTCTCTCTCTCTCTCTTTCTCCTTTTTATATTGAGTCCCTGGGCAGGTACTGGAAAATGTTTAACAGACACCCAATACAAACACTGTGGAATGCACAGGTAATAAAAGAGAGAGGGAGTGACAGTTTGTCGAATTAGTTGATTTAAATATAAATGAATGTGTGTGTGTGTGTGTGTGTGTGTGTGTGTGTGTGTGTGAGAGAGAGAGAGAGAGAGAGAGAGAGAGAGAGAGAGGGAGGGAGAACACCGCAGATAAGGAACTGTTGTTTTTCCGTACTGCCTTTTGTCAACAAGAACACCTTGACAAACTCAAGATAAAATAGCACATTGTTTAAATAAGCCATGCAAGATTCAATGCTCCACTTATCCAGGCACCATAGTTTCAACAGAATGTGTTCTGTGTGTGTGTGTGTGTGTGTGTGTGTGTGTGTGTGTGTGTGTGTGTGTGTGTGTGTGTGTGTGTGTGTGTGTGTTGCTGATGCAGAACAATGGCACACTGGTTTTATCTTTTAAGCAACTAGACTGTCGCACATTTCCAAATTCATTTTTGACTTATTAGTCTTACCAAGCAGAGGGGGGCTGGATTAGCTGTAATGAAAAATAAAGTCCCCTCTGACAAGATGTTTTGTGTACCATTTAAAAATGAGCCATCTTGTGCAATCAAGACAGATTGTTAATTCACAGCAAGGGCTTTGGCAGGTCCGGGAGAGGGGAAAATGAAATGCATTGCGTTCTGCCTGGTGTACTCTAAAGGTGTGGCCAAGCATTTCAGTTTGATTGATTCTGAAAGCTATTACCAATTACTCAGGCCCAGTCTGCTTGCCTTCTGCAGGCTTAGTTACTCTGTGTCAGCTTCACATGTGCATAGGTCATTCCAGGACAGTAACTGAAACGTGAACAAGAGCAATGCCTTACATGCCATTATTATTATTATTATTATTATTATTATTATTATTATTATTATTATTACTACTACTACTACTACTACTACTACTACTACTAATAATAATAATAATAATAATAATAATGTTGTTATTGGTGTTGTTTTTCTGTGTGGTCTTATCTGTACATTTTTCTGTGTTTGAGGGAATGGGTTAAGAGTAGATGATTAGAAAATATCTTGATGGGTGACTTGATCTCTTTGTTATTAGCAATGTGGTATCAGTACACCTTGCTGACCAAGGGTTACCAAGTTATTCAAGCATGAGTCATCAAAGTGGAGGACCTAGTTGACAAAACCTGCCAAAGACATAGGCAGATGGGCTCCCCTAGGGGGTCACGGTTCTGCCTAAGGTTTCTTCCTTTAGTTATATAATCCACATGCAAAACAGGGAGTTTTTTATCACCCCTGTCGCCCCTATGGACACAAGCAGGAACTGTCAACAACGGCCAAATGAACTTTCTCAGCGCTATCAAGCCGCATAAATGCTGCCTTGTGTTTTCTCCTACCAAACTGCTGAAGCACTTTGAGCTACATCTTGTATGAATTGTGCTATATAAATACAGTATTATTATAAAAACATACACATGACTAACAATCCTCACCACCATCCCCTTGCTTAGATGAACATACAAACTGCTGGCTGACTCCAGACGCCATAGCGAGACGCTGATCAGAAGTTCGCAGGTCGGTTGGCAGCGGTTGGGGAGCGAGGGGCGTCGGCATGGAGACGGTGGTGATCGTGGCCATCGGGGTGCTGGCGACCATCTTCCTGGCCTCCTTCGTGGCGCTGGTGGTGGTGTGCCGCCATCGCTACTGCCACCCACCCAGCCTCCTGTACCACTTTGACTCCAAGTGAGTATACCCTGACAGAGAGAGAGAGAGAGAGAGAGAGAGAGAGAGAGAGAGAGAGAGAGAGAGAGAAGAGTATTCATATTGTTCTAATGGATATTCTCTATCAGGACTATAAGTCTGAGGAAAAAAAAGTGTTGAAAGGTTAGCCAATCACAAATACACATCATAAATAATTTCACCTTCTAGACCTTTATAGTCCTTGAACAGTTGCCAGTACAATGAAATTAGGCAGCAAGGCCATGAAGGTGTCAAAGCGAGGAAGCATAGTATAAACAAAGGAAAGAAGAGAGTGTATACAAGGGCATAATAAATAATAAATAGTAAAAGGAAACAGGGCTATGTACAGAAGTAGTGAACAATAATATTGCAGGGGCAAACCCATATTAAACATAATCAACAGTAGCAGTTAGGTGACAAAACCAAACTTGACATTAGCCAACATTAGTCAGCAGCTGCAGTGAAGTGACAACATGACTATTCGAAAAGCAGTATCGCTGTTTGGGCGCGTTTAAAGTTCTGACTGCCCATGGGAAGGAGCTGTTTTTTGTTTGTTTGTTTTGTTCCTGATGGATCTAAACCTGCTCCCTAAGGCCAGCATGTTGAACAAGTGATGTTAGGATAAAGGTAGTCTTTTATGATCTCCCCAGCTCTGGTGAGACACCTAGATCTGGCAACGGTGTCCAGGGAGGGACGTATTTACATCTAAATATGTATAAGGAATGAAATTTTCTCTCTTTCTACATCTCTCTCTCTCTCTCTCTGTCTCTCTCTCTCTCTCTCTCTCTCTCTCTCTCTCTCTCTGTCTGTTTTTGAGGCCAACGGTTGACCTGATCGGTGCGATGGAGACCCAGAGTGAGCCATCAGAGCTGGAGCTGGATGATGTGGTCATCACCAACCCCCACATCGAGGCCATCCTGGAGAACGAGGACTGGATTGAGGATGCCTCGTGAGTGTCCCACCACACACACACACACACACACACACTCACACTCACACACACACACACACATACACACACCCCACCACCCGCCTCAGTTCCACCCTGTCAAGTTGTTTGAGTGGATGACAGTGTTTGTTTAGGGTGAGCACCACCCTTTTTGACATTAAAATACAAACCCCCAAATTGTGCTTAAAATCCAAGAAAATCACTTTTTTTGCACTGTGACTTTAAAAAGGCAATGCCATTCATCCGTGCCGTTGAAAACCTGCTTAATAATAGGCAGGTGATTTTTTCCCTAGCTTGGTCATTGATCAAGGGACTGTAATGACTTGGTGAAATTAGACTGTGCTCCTCCTCACTGTTAGCTCAATATTAACGTTAGCAGCACTAGCATTCGCATGGGAGTTCTGTGCCAAATGAGTTTTTATTTGTGTTTGTCTTGATTTGACCTTCCTCTTCTCTTTCTCTCTATCTATCTGTCAGCGGTCTGGTGTCCCACTGCATTTCTATCCTGAAGGTAGGTATAATCGTAGGGGAAATACGTTTTTTTGTGTTATGTGGTTGGTACACTGAGAGGTAAAAACAAATGGCTTAATCATCGATGACGTTTGGGCTTCTTGCAGATCTGTCACACTCTGACGGAGAAGTTGGTTGCCATGACAATGGGCTCGGGGGCAAAGGTCAAGGCTCCAGCCAGCCTCAGTGACATCATCACTGTGGCCAAACGCATCAGCCCCAGGTACATGCAAAGCTGAATTAACCTTCACGTCTTGCTGCTTACTAGTGACATTAATGGAACAGAAATATAAATGTTTGAGTAATAATAATAAAAATAATAATTTTCCTTTTTACAATAACAATATTTTTTTCTTCTTCTTCTTCTTCTTCTGGTCTGTCAGTGTAAAGAACAAAGCCTAGTCATACAGAACATATTTACCAGAGATACAGTAGATATGTTCTCAGAGTGCCATCCCAGAACTACATTACCCATCTTCCTCTGTGTTTGTGCAGGGTGGATGATGTGGTGCGCTCCATGTACCCTCCTTTGGACCCTATTCTTCTGGATGCCAGGTAAGTCATCACACACTTCATTCTCTGACAGTAACATGATTTGAACATCATAAATTGTAAAAGTATATGCTCACATCTACAGCTGTGCATAACATGTAGCTACTTTGCAAATTATTATTTATTTATGTATGTTTTGTAAGTCGCTTCAGATAAAAGTATGTGCTGAGTGTAATGTAATGTATTTACGTATTTACTTATTTATCAATTTATAATCTCTTTTTCAAGTGTTTTCATTCATTTTTGTTTTAATTATGTCCCCTCAGGGCCACCGCCCTCCTGCTGTCTGTGAGTCACCTGGTGCTGGTGACCCGGAATGCGTGTCACATGTCGGGCAGCATGGACTGGATCGACCAATCGCTGAACGCCGCTGAGGATCACATGGTGGTGCTAAGGGAGGCGGCTCTGGCGTCTGAGCCTGAGAGGAGCTTACCCGAGAGAGAGCAGGCCATCTGAGCGTGACCTCACTCACGGATGCATGCGTACACACACACACACTTGCATGCGCCTACACACGCGCCTGTGTAGTACACACACCAGTATGCACTATGCACACACACACGCGCCTACACACCTACACACACACACACACTCACATGCGCCTACACACCTACACATACACTCACATGTGCCCACACACACGCCTGTGTAGTACACACCAGTATGCACTATGCACACACACACACACACACAAACACAAAACCTTTCACTACAGTTACACAAAAACATGCAATATAGTTCATACCTGTATATATACTTCACACACACACCCATAGGCCCACTGTCACAGTCACTCTCCCCACAACTTTTCACACGCAGAGTTTGTGCATATGTAGAGTAGGACACTTCACATTTTTCCCCTTTTCTGTGGTTCTCTTTTTTTTCTATTTCTTAACTTTTGTCTTTCACTCATTTTTGACCACCATGCACCACACGGTAGTGCTGTCCACCCAGTCCAGTTCATAGGAACAATGAATGTCACAGTATTGTACTGTAGTATAAAATAGTAGTGTACTGTACTGGAAAGACTGCAGGAGTCTAAAGATCTCAATGGCTTTACTTAAAACATTAGTCAAAAAGTAATACACTGAGCGGAATTAAGCCAGTTTTCTGTGTATATGACACTCTAATCTTATTCTGAAGTATTCTCGTAACTGTAGACCTGTGCTCTTTATTTTGTAAACAAATAATATTTTGTTACAATTGTATGATTATTGATAATATTTGATGTTGTGATTTTGATACTTTCTGTAGACACTATGCATCAAAATAAGGAAATGCTTAAATTTACTTTCCAAAAACAGACGCAGAGGCACATACACGCACACACATACATACACACATGCAGAGGCACACACACACACACACACACACACACACACACACACCTACCTCTTTTTCCATTACTTGCGGTCAAAGCTGTGCTGTGCTGTGGAGCGTTGCGTCACATGAGGGCTAAAAAGCTCTCTCTAATCTCATCTGGGAAAACCCTCGGCCCTCACACAGGCACTCCTGACCCCCGCACCCCACCCCCCCAGCCCACCCCCCCAGCCCAGCACACACCCTCACACAGGCACTGCTGACCCCCGCACCACCCCCCCAGCCCACCCCCTCAGCCCTCACACAGGCACTCCTGACCCCCGCACCAACCCCCCCAGCCCAGCACACACCCTCACACAGGCACTGCTGACCCCCGCACCACCCCCCCCGCCCACGCCCTCAGCCCCCAACGTCCACCTCAGCATGCCTTACCACCACATACAGTAGCACCCCAAACTTGAGGTAGATAACATCCTAACACCCATCACCCCCCTCTAACTCTACCCTGACACACACATGCACACACACACACACACAGACACACACACACACACACACCTATACAGACAAACAACAGCAAATACTCAACAAGTACTCAGCTGAATGGCATTTCAGAATTGGCTGAATCTCTCTCGCTCGCTCTCTCTCTCTCTCTTTCTCTCTCTCTCTCTCACACACACAAACACTCACACAAAGCTACTTGAAAATATTTCTGAAGCTTTAGTGAAATTTGCAAAGGCAGGTTTACAGACAATCCACTCCTTAAATCCTGTCACAAGCCAAGCATCTCATCATTAGAGGTAGTTTCCTATTCAATATTCACCAGTAGCACAGCTGTTTTAATGTGGATATGCCTCAATACACTGGCTCAGGGGCAGTGATCAAAGAAGAGCAACACAGACAGCAATCACCTTCTTCATTGTGTTTTATTGGATTTCTTTTCCTCCCTTTGTTTTCATATGTATTTTCTTCCTCTCATAAAATATCTACAGAGATTGTGACTGATTCTTACGCTGTTCCTTTTTTTCCCCATCGTTCATCTCTTTGATCTGATTTGTACAGGTAAATTAAAATTTCATAGGAAAAAAAAACACAATGCTGTGATGTTGCATCATTCAGTTTGTCGTCCGTGTTGTTTTTCGTTTAACTTAAAACACATTCAAGTGAAATCTACAGCTAAGTCCAGTATGAAAACCACACATCATTCCCATGAACACAACATACTCTGATCTGGCCAGAGGCAAAAAAAAGAAAAAAAAAGAAAAGGAACTCACATTGTGCGCCTGGGGTGACGCATGCTTCACAGAGCACACACACTTTGCCCCCTTTGCCATTGCACTGGCTGTGCACTATAACACACTACAAGGAAGTCAAATTCAAGAAACAAAGTTTGGCCAGCCCCTGTGGTGAGGGATTAAGGCTCTAT
>CM059266.1:9418915-9421415 GCA_030347295.1 Setipinna tenuifilis
GTCCTCCTCTGGACCACCAGCACCTGCAGACAGGCAGACAGGAGCAGAACCCAATTAATACAGTGTGTGTGTGAATGCACCCCCGCACACACACATACACATACACATGTATGGACACATGTATGCACACATACACACAGCCCAATTAATACAGTGTTTGTGTGAATGCACCACCGCACACACACACACAAACACATGTATGAACACATACACACACACACACACACACACGTGTATGCACACATACACACATGCACGCATGTATGCACACACCCACTCACCCACATGCATATAGTTTAAATAGTATACAGACCATAGATCACACCAACTCAAAGGACACACACACACATGCAGGTTAGCATGAAAACAAAGGTGTGTAGTCACAAAGAAAAGATACAAAAATGAGGTAAAGAAAACAAAACTAAATAAACAGTGAGATACACACATACACACAGGTTGTTTGAGCATATGGCTGGTCTTTGTCAGGCACAGGGACTCACCCATGTATTCTGTCTTTCCACCGAGAAGGTTCCAGAACTCCACGGCTTGAGAACTCTCCATGTTTGCTGCCTCCTCAAGGTGGATGACCTGCGTTGCCTGGCAACCCAAATCCCGCTGGCTCTGCACGGCAAGCGCTAGCTCGGAGGCCTATGACATAGGGACAAGTGACATTAGCTTGGTAATATATTACAAGAAAATATATGCAGTAAACACTGGTAGGCACCAGTCTGTAAAACACCTGCAAGCATTGGCATAATTTATGTGTAATTAAGCTAATTGTAAATCAGACCATAGCATAATTTGCACCTGTAAACACACACTGCCTTGAGGCAATTGTACATACAGTGTGCAGAATAGTAATGTAAAATATTCAGCCAGTGGATTTTTTATACATTTAACTATCAAATCTGAAGATTTATTTAGCAATTCAACTAAGGATGAGTACGCCTGAGGAAAATAACTATAACCTAGCTCAAATTCATCTCACTATTCTGATTATGGTTTGCTCAAACAGCTTCCCCTCCATTTTGTAATTAGCCTGTTACAAGGTGTAGCTTCAGTCAGTGTAGAATTGCACTGCAATCTGCACTGCACTCAGATGTGGTGTTTGACTTTAGTCCCTCTTGAACAATTGTTGTGCTACTGTACTCAGCCTAGAGGTGAGAGAGGGTGGAAGAAAGAGGGTGGAAGAGACAGGGAGAGTGACTGTGTTCCAGTGTGAGAGGTGGGAGAGACAGGGAGAGTGTGTGGTGCTACCTGTTGTTGTGCTACTGTATTAAACTTATGGGGTGAGAGAGAGGGTGGAAGAGAGAGGGTGGGAGAGAGAGGGAGAGAGATTGTGTTCCAGTGTGTGGCACTACCTTTGCCTTCTCTGCCTTACCTAATTCAACTCACTATTTCAATTATGATTTGCTCAAACAGCTTCGCCTTCATTTTGTAATTAGCCTGTTACAAGGTGTAGGGGGGAAGAATGACTGTGTTCCAGTGTGTGGCACTACCTGTTGTTGTGCTACTCTAGCTTAGGAGGTGAGAGAGAGGGTGGGAGAGAGAGGGTGGAAGAGAGAGGGTGGAAGAGAGAGGGAGGTGAGAGAGAGGGTGAGAGAGAGAGGGTGGAAGAGAGAGGGTGGAAGAGAGAGGGAGGTGAGAGAGAGGGTGAGAGAGAGAGGGTGGAAGAGAGAGGGTGGGAGGGACAGGAAGAGTGACTGTGTTCTAGTGTGTGGCGCTACCTTTGCTTTCTCTGCCTTACCTAATTCATCTCACTATTCCAATTGTGATTTGCTCAAACAGCTAATTAGCCTGTTACAAGGTGTACGGAGGAAGAGTGACTGTGTCCCAGTGTGTGGTGCTACCTTTGCCTTCTCGGAGGTGTTGGCCGCCCGGCCATTCCACACGTAGCAGAGCTGTGGCGTGACCAGCAGGAAGCAGTCGCCGCTGTTCAGGGACCGCGCCACCGGCTCCACCACCCGCACCTGCACCTGCTGCCAGCCTGCATCCACACAAACAGGCCTTCACATGTCAGGCCAGGGCACAATAAACTACATCTCCCAGAATCCCCACACAAACAGGACGTCAGAGGTCACGCCAGTGCACAATAAACTACATCTCCCAAAATCCCCACACAAACAGGACGTCATAGGTCACGCCAGGGCAAAATAAACTACATCTCCCAGAATCCCCACACAAACAGGACGTCAGAGGTCATGCCAGTGCACAATAAACTACACCTCCCAAAATATCCACACAAACAGGCTATTACAGGTCATGGCACTGCAAAAAAAACTACATCTCCCAGAATTCCCACACAAACAGGCCGTCAGAGGTCACGTCAGTGCAAAACAAACTAAATTTCCCAAAATCCCCACACAACAAAAATGAGCAGAGTTCTATCATCTACACCATCCCTAATATAGGGGGCACATCACATTTTGTTTTTTTTATCTACCGCTCAATGTCTCACTTGTCTTTTTCTCAATCAAACAAAGATCTCACCTTTAACCTG
>CM059266.1:9426415-9431415 GCA_030347295.1 Setipinna tenuifilis
TTGCAGAAGAGTTGCGGGAGATTTTGTATTACTTGCAGGCGTCCGGGAGTCACTTTTCAAATGCAGGAGACTCCCGGAGGTTGCTGGAGATTTGGGATGTCTGCCATACCTGCTCTGGCTCCACACGTACAGAGCTCCTCTTCGTCCTCCTCCTGCCCCCCTCCCTCTCCTCTTCCTCATGTGGATGATCTGCCAACCTGCTGAGAGAGAGAAAAGAAGGAAAGGAAGATACTTAACAGATATAAAACAGAGTAAATCTTTTGGACATACAGAACAGACAGATACAAGCATCCATGTAAACATGCACACACACACACAAGCACACACACACATATACAAACACATACAAGCAAGGCATGTAAACAGACAGACAGACAGACAGACAGACAGACACACAGACACACACACACACACACAGACACACACACACCTGTGTTGAATGTCTGTGTGTGTGTCAGTGGTGGGTTGAGCCTGAGCCTGGGTGGGGGGCTGTGGGCAGGTCAGGTGCAGTTTGGCCTCCTGTGTGGCTCTGCGGGAGCGTGTGGACGGCGTCTCCTTCCTGGCCCTCTGCCTCCAGGGGGCGCTAGACACGGCAGCACCTCCTTCTTCTGACTCGGACACCCTCCTCCTCCCCACGGAGGCCTCGCTCTGCTCCTGCACCTCCTCCCTCCTCCTCTCCTCCTGTCCTGTCCTCTCTCTCCTCCACACACCTCCATTCTGCGCCTCCCTTTCCTTCTCCTCCTCCTCTTCCTCCTCCTCCTGGTATCCGATAGGAGCATCCTCAATGGCAGCCCTGGATCTCCACTCCTGTCCTCCGGCCGCCGAGCTCTTCTTCAGGATGCCCCGCACCTCTCGCTGAGGGGCATGATGGGAAGTGTAGTTTTCGGCAGCGGAGTCCAGGCTGACCTGAGCCCGGAGCTCCGTGCTGGAGCCCCAGTCTCCCTGGGAACGTGGCCGGGTTTGGCGCACCTCGCTGGGCTTGAGGTTGGTGGAGAGGCCCTGCTGCCGGTCAAAGAGGTGGGGGGACAGGCTCAGAGTGGGCAGCTGGACGGGGGCTGTCTGGAGCTTTGGGGAGAGAAGGCAGACAAAAAGAAGAAGAAGAAAAGAAGAAAAGGTCAGAGAAATACAGTACACAATACACGGAGAAGAAAAAATACAGAGAAACAGAAATTTGTGTGTAAACTTTGAATGTAACAGTAATAATTAATAATAAAACACTTAAAAATAATAATACAATGAAGTTTAATCTAAATAAATATTTAAGAAAATAAAACACAGATACACATACACAAGTACATGCACATGTATGTACTGTATGAATTCACACACACAAACATGCAGGCATATGCAGTACATACATATATACACACACATAGAAACAAACATACATACACATACACATACACATTCCTATTACGCACCAGCTGACCTGACTGAGAACCCTGACCCTTCACCTTCTCCTAAACAGGCAGGTTAACCCCTCGAGCCCTACTACTGAACCTGACCTTTTCCCTCTGCTCTCACAGTGGAGTTCACGCCAGGAGCTGCAGTTCACCTCACATCCTCTAGAGGTCTCCACTGCTCTCACTCACACTGCCTTTTAGGACGCACCTTTAAAGAGCACTCATCATAAATAAAATATGCCTGCACCCCCCTCCCCATATTAGCCTGACTGCATTGAAGCACTTGATCCAAGAGCACTAAAGCTGTCTTTCTCCCAAACGCACACATGCACACACCCACAGACACACTCACGGGCACACACATACGCAGGCCCACATATAGATGCACACACACACACACACACACAAACACACACACACACACACACACACACACACACACACACACACACACACACACACACACACACACACACACTCACACACACACACACACATACAGATGCATTCCCATACATATGCACATACACACACACATGCTTGCACACACACACACACACACACACTGTATACTATGACAGAAAGGAAAGCCCACACTGTCTGTCAGCTTTAGCACCTCTACCCAGTGACAGGGCATATGGCTTTCTCTGTTACATATTATAACCCAAACAATTGTGTATGTATGATGTTGAATGGAAATTATTAATTGACTGGAGGGTGGAAAGAATGCTGACATTTCTTTATAATTTACTGTATAATCCACAGTCATCCTAGGAACACCTGACACAACACACACACACACACGCATGCATACACACATGCGCACACATGCACATACACATAAACACATACACAGACATGCATGCACACATGCACACACATGCACATACACACACACACACAGACACACACACACACACACAAACACACACGCACACTCTTACCATGCTAACCTCCTCCACGGTGATGGGTTGTGTGCGGTAGCGTGCCCCCTTTTGCCTGCGCCTTTCTGGGGCTTCGGTGGAGCCCGGCTCCCTGGCCAGAGCCCCCGGCTGGGAGAGCTTGTTGAAGAGAGCCAGCTTCTCGCTCATGCTCATCTTGGAGCCCTCGTCGTCCTCCGCCTCCGGTTCACCCTGGGCGACCTGGGCCTCACACGACTCCTCTGCCTGAGGATGGCTGGAATGGAAAAATAATCTTTATTAATAATAATAATAATAATCTTTACTTGTATAGCACAATTCATACATACAAGATGCAGCTCAAAGTGCTTTACAGTTACACAACACTCTCAAAAGAAACACTCAGAAGTGCTAAAACAGTTTAACGTTTCAGTTGTTCATTTGACAACATGCATTGTCCAGTTGCATTTTTCATAGAAAATGTTTCTGTGATTCTTGCATCTTGCTTAACGTGACCCCTTGGTCCTGTTCCGTTTCCCTACTCATTATTCAACATTTTTCTCACATGTTGAAAGGGCACAAAAGACCTGGACTCCTCAGTCTGAGTATGGCACACATACACCATACTTTTATCTAAAGTACTCAGGATGGTAAAATGCATTTTTAAAATGAAAAGGTCCGTGTGAATATACTGCATGCGATAAAACACAAACAAAATCTTGGCCACACTTATCTACAGATGTTGAGACTACTCATAAAGCATCTGTCGAAACCCAGTGTGTTGTTAAGGTTAGGGTTAAGGGGGTGGGGTTTGTCAGTAAGTCAGTAATAAGTTGATATAATAAGTCAGTAAATAATAAACAAAATAAAACTACATTTCAGTTTTATTTCAACAAACCATCTCTGTAAAGTCTCTGTGGGTGGACTGTCCAAATTAACTGCTACCAAAATCTCTACACACACAGGCTGCAGGAGAAAAAGGCCCTCGCACCTGACAGCTACCACAAGTTCCTCGCAGGTGATTGGCTGGGTGAGTGCCCGGTGCTCAAGGCTGCGACGGACCCTCCGCTCGTGGGCGTTGCCGCCGGAACGCGGCTTCAGGAAAGACGAGGCCTCGGGCCCGACTGTCTTCTCAAGCTCCTGCAGGAAAGGAAGGGGTGTTGAGGGAAGCGAGACATGTGTGTGTGCCTATAACTATACACAAAGTCATGTTTACAGGTTCAATACAACACTGAAGGAAGGACTCAAGACTGTGGCTAATACAAGGAGTGAAGCTTAAAATGTCAGACATGTTGAAATGATAAACAGAACACTGTGGTCACTGGTCCTGGCTTCAACATACACAGTGTACTTGTGTGGTGGACATTGATAACACACTGTCTTTTGTGAGAGCCATATAATGGTTTGTTGGTTACACATAATGTACAACAAGATTTACACTGCACATATGCAGAAATCTACACATGTGTAGAAATGTATGTGACTATTCATTCATGCATGTACAATTCAACCACATGCATGATAATTTGAACCCCCAACAACAGAGACCAGGCCTCAGAACCCAGGCCATGATAAAAGAATTAGATGTGGTGTGTGATGCATTTTAAAATGCTACGCAGGACAAATCTACAGTAGGTGGGTGTGGTTGGGGTGAGGGTAGGTTGCTGGTGGTGGTGTTGGTGGTGTCTGCAGCAAATCCCCACTGTTATAATTTTGGTGTTGAGGAGCCAGCCAGGATCAGAAGTGGGTCCGAATAAGGTGGGCCGAATACGTAATAACGGAGCTGCTCTCTGAATACACGGCTGCAGCTAGCGAATGGCTGTCTCCAGAATGGCTGTCACAGAGCAGAGCACCATGAGAACCCACGGAACCCCTACAGCTCTACAGGTCACGGCGTAATATGACACTTCGGTGTTCCGTTACCAGCCATGAGCAGCAGGGAGAGATGAAGGGAAAGAAGAGACAGAGAGAGAGAGAGAGAGGGGGAGAGAGAGAGGGAGAGAGGGAGAGAGAGAGAGAAAGACAGAGAGAGAGGGAGGGAGAGAGGGAGAGAGAGAGAGAGGGAGGGAGAGAGAGAGAGGGAGGGTGAGAGAGAGATAGACAGAGAGAGAGAAAAGTGGGGGGCAAGAGAGAGAGAGAGAAATGAGAGCGAGAGAGAGAAAAAGAGAGAGAGAGCGAGAGTGAGAGAGAGAGAAAGGGGAGGGAGAGAGAATGAGAAATGGGAGCGAGAGAAAGAGAGAGAGAGAGAGAGAGAAAGAGAGACAGACAGAGAGAGAGAGAGAGATGCTAGGTCTATTTACAGCTACATAATGGCCATTAACTTTGCTCTCTGATGTGGGTTCACTCTGCAACTAGAAACTGATCATCTTAACATGATGGCAAACACCACTGAGACTTCACGATTTAATAAGATTTAACAAGAAACACATCCGTAGAGGTGATTCCCACAGACAGCATCCTGTTGGCCTCTTTCCCCTAAACCAGTGGTTCTTAACCTGGGTTCGATCGAACCCTCGGGGTTCAGTGAGTCGGTCTCAGGGGTTCGGTGGAGCCTCGGTGGAACCGTTAATGCACGGTTCATTTTTTGCACCAGTAAAAAAATCATATATATTTTTTTATTTTTTACTAAAGAAGGGTTCGGTGAATGAGCATATGAAACTGGTGGGGTTCGGTACCTCCAACAAGGTTAAGAACCACT